>CM060414.1:182364404-182600404 GCA_030545235.1 Helianthus tuberosus | reverse complement strand
AAAACTGGATATTTAAGGGTTTATATTTTTATAAATCGTTTTACCAATATCTTTCCACTTTTAACTTATGCATTATATTGGGTATGGTTGGTTGGTTGATTGGTTGGTTTTAACTTATGCATTACAAAGACAATGAAGCATAAGAAGCTCATAACTTATACTATACGGCACACACGTTTATTATAGGTGGGGAAACATGGATATGGTTAGGAGGGTGCAAAATTATCCGTAACCGAGAAAAACCTAACTCCAAACCATATTCACAACCAAAAAAAAAACAAAACAAAATCTTTTTCAAAACCGTAACCGTATAGTATCCAAATGTTATTCGGTGTTTGGTTCGGTTATCAGTACCACAAATCTTCATGCTTATTTAGATAAATGAACCAAATTCAATTGCGTACAACAAATTATAACTATAACTGCTTCAATCGTTTATAGATTTAGTTGGTTGAATTTGGTTTGATTAGACACATTTCTATAGCCAAGTAAACACCATTAGCTATTAGTTGCATAAAACATCAACACGTTCTATTAATACGAATTTTATAGCATATTAGCATGCATCTTCTTTTGAGTGAATATATGCTGATTGTGTTTAGCTTATTGAATAAGTATTAAAAATTCATCATAAAAGCTACAATTGATTATATTTATATATTAATTTTAGTTGTTAATTACAAGTGGACTTGTATTCAAACATCAAGGAGTGTTTTTTCTTTTCACACCTTGGTCAAATCATCATAAAAGCTATAATTTTTTTTTTGAACGGCAAGTTTTGGATCACTGACGGACCACTGGAGTATCATCGTGCCACCAGCAGAACCACCCGATCATATCCATCTCCACTAGGCAATAATGCCTATACACCAATTCAGAACCACCCGATCATATCCATCTCCACTAGGCAATAATGCCTATACACCAATTCAGGAGGAAACCCAATAAATCTGGGAAAAACCCCCTTTGCAGGAATCGAACCCATGACCTAATAGCCTTATCCCACCACCAAGATACCACTAGGCTATAATGCCATGGGTTAAAAGCTATAATTGATTATATTTATATATTAATTTTACTTGTTAATTACAAGTGGACTTTATATTCAAACATCAAGGAGTGTTTTTTTCTTTTCACACCTTGGTCAAATAATGTTATTATATTTGAAAATAAAATATTTTATTTTTCAATTGTTTATTTGTTAATGTCGATCTTCCTTCTTCCTTTCACATCAAACCCACCTTCCCATATTTATGGTATTAATTTATATCGATGACTCTAACTTTGAAACCTAAATCACACATTCGTTAAACATCACACCAAATGGTATTAATTTATATCGATAACTCTAACTCTAAACCTAAATCACACATTCGTTAAACATCACACCAAACAATGTTAAACACATTGTAAAAATCTTATTTAGAGAGAAGAAAAATAAAATTAAGGAGTTTTGGAAGAATAAAGAAAATATTATAAATTATGGCACGTATCCATCACGTACCAAGTAAAATATTCATGCACAATGTAATTTGTTTTCTCTTGTTATTTATTGTTATTTATTATAAAAGGATTATATAAATATATAAGAAGTTTCTTGTAAATACTTCAATTGTTCGAATGTCAAAAGACTATAAGTTAAGTTGACCTTGACTCTCATAGCTTACTCCCATATATATACACACACATACCATCTAAACTCATCGCACCGCACATCACCGGAAAACCTTCCTCTCCGGCTAAAAATGAATTACAGCGGCTCCTCACCAACTCTCTCAGCTACATTCAAACGTTCCGCCAGCATCGATCCCACGAAGCACGTAAGCTACGCTCCCGAGCCAACAGCTCCAACCGTCTCGTCTGTTCTTAACGGACACTCCGAACCTCAGTTGACCGCAACTAGTCAGCACTGGGTGCCTCCGGTACAATCAGATGTACGTCCAATGATGAAGTCAACTAATCAAATTAGCGATCGTGGGTTGAATTCAACCAGTTTTGGTCAAGCACCGGGGCTTTCAGATGCTATGCACAATATCATGTCTGTGCATGAAGTCACCAGCAAGGTTGCTAGTGTAGCAAAAGCGCCCACAATGACCGGTGTTGCGGAACGAGAACGGAGTAACAAGGGAGAATCCGATGAAGCTGAGGCGGATAATGATAATCAACAGGACCTTGTCGGGGTTAGTATGGTTGGAAAGAAGTTCAAGCCGGTTAACCCGGAGGCATACGATGTGGAGGATGATGATGAATATTAGATGATCCATCTTCCTGATTTTAATTTGTGTTATTTGTTTGCTTTAAATGCGAGATCAAAAGAAAATTCATATTTGGATTTCCATTAATTGAATATCCTCCATGAATGGGTTTTAAGTTTTAAATATGTTTAATTGTTTGACACAGAAAATTGTTGTTTTTGTAAACGTTTGAATAATACTTTTTATGGGAACAATTCTGACATGTTATACGAGTCATATGATATGTAAGTAGTGTCAACGTAGATTGTTGCATCTGATATTAACACATGAGGGGATGCACGAATAATCGAGATAAGGTTTCGGGGCTATATGTAATGCCATAATCGAAGCTCATTTCTTATGCATTACAATGACATTGAAGCTCATAACTTACTCTGTAGGGGCGTGCATTATTATCCGTAATTGAAAAACACCTAAATCCTAAACCGTATCGAAAAAATAAACCGAAATCATTTTGGATTATTTTGTTCAGTTCCTAACCTTAGCCGAATTGCTTATTCGGTTTTCGGTTTGCTTATATGCTCCATAAATCTTGCTTATCCAATCGAGTAAAACAAATAATAACCGGTTTAATCATTTATTGGTTTAATCGGTTGAAGTTGAATTCGGTTCGGTTAGACACATTTCTATCATTTATCGGTATAATCGGTTGAAATTGAATTTGGTTCGGTTAGACACATTTCTAGTTCTGATTGGTTCCGTTATCGGTTAGGCCTGAAAAAAGTTTCTAAACCCAATAAAAGGATATCCGAACCAGTGAACATCCCTATATATAGTGGGAGAGAGAAATAAGGCTCTAGGCATGTATATACGCAGTTCTTTACTTCAAATTGGTTATCTATTGGACGATGTCCTTCTGACGACCACAATCGAAGTTTGATTCTGTAATGTGCTTTTAGACTTCTTAGTTGTTTGTTTTCCCACTCATAAGGGCTTTATACAAATTGATCTTGTGGTAAATTTTGACAGGTCGGATCATAATGAGAAACAAACATGCAAAGGAAAGAGATGAAGAAGTTTGAAGGTTGCACCGCCATTGGACTGTGCATATGTGCATTGGCTTGCCAAATATTTGGAAAGAATTCTTGGCCATGTTCCCACAAAACCTCGTGCGGTAAAGCCACAAGACCATTACATCGAATACATGCGGATGGACGGATGGTTAGATCTGGACCTCGCACATTTGTTCTATTAACAATAATGGTTGAATTCTGTTTTAGGTGTACATTATAATAACCTAGTCACATAAATGTAGTGCCAAGGGGTGTTATGGCAGTGTGGCGTGAAGTAAAAGCCTTAATGGCTGGCGCTTTATACAACTGTTCGTTATTCTCTGGGCTGCCTTATATGGAGCTGGAATTTTTACTAATTGCTATCTACTGTTTTGCGTGTGACATTGGCTTACTTAAGCAGGTTAATGAGTTATCTGAAAGTCAAAAATGGACAAGGGATGAGGGACTCTGATCTTGACAGTCAATTGTAGAACATATCGGTCAACGCTTCTAAAAGCGGGGATAAAGTCAACCAATGTCATACTATCAATTAGATATGGTTGATTGTAGCTGAAGCTTTAAAAGTAGAGGTTGCAATCAAAAGTCAACACTTGACGGATGAGAAGTCGATGCAGGAAAACACTCCAGATCAACATGAATTAATAAATCAAAGTTGGAAGTCCACTATGTTCAGATATGCAAGTATAACGAAAATTGTTTTTCATCTAGGAGACAAGTTGTGAAGCAGAAGGTACAATAGACAGTGCACTGGAAATATGCGGGTTAATTTGGTATCTTCTATTTAGACAGCAAACTTTAACTTAAAATGCTCTGTTTTTAAATTTCAAGTGGTGACTTTTTGGTCAAACTGGCTGGTCAGATTTTGATGCCATCGCGTGATAAACATTGGGCTTGTAATTAGTGTATTTTTTATTTTCTACTGGACTATAATTAAGCCCAATGTGTGGTTGTTTTGATAGTGTTGTGTGTGAATTCCAATGGGTTTACACAATGGATATTATTCAGACTTTATGAAAGAGAGATTTGCAAATTATATACAGAGTCTTTAAATAAATCAGCATGGAGCAATTATAGATGGGCTAAGCCAGTTTAAGTATGGAAATTGGCATGGTATTATGTGGCTTGGGTGCAAAACGAAATGAAGCATATGAATAATTGGAATAAGGCCCACAAACTTTTGGGTTTTTATATCAATAAATGGTCCACATGCAAGTCCAGGGGCGAAGCTTACAAGGGGCGGGGGGGGGACGCCCGCCCCCCGGGATTTTTCGCTCAGTAGTGTTATATATGTAGTTTTCGTATAGAAATTTGTGGGTATATAGGTTTTCACCCCCCCGGTTCTATAGAAATTTTTGGGTATTCTATAGAAATTTTTGGGTATATATGTTTTCACCCCCCCGCCCGAAAAATCCAAGCTTCGCCACTGTGCAAGTCAAATTGGATATGTAGTAATGGGATATATATTTTGGGCCGAGAGGGGTTGGATTGTGTAAACAATTACATTTAGATTTCAAATCCATATGCTTCTATTAAAAATAAACGGTGGATCAAGATAGATCAACTCAAATTAAAAAAGGGTTACTAGGGTTAGCATGTATCATTTTAAAACACTTAGATAACTTAAATGGGTTCAAATGAGCCATCGCCGCCTCCACGTTATTGTGGCCACTAGTCGCCCTAAAAATGTTTATTGTTGGTGCACTTATTTTTATTTTATTTTCCCGAAAAGAAAGCTAGTTTTGATACGACCAATTTTGATTTGAACTAACGTGATACTTCTTTAAACTGGTGGTTCTGACTCATACTCATTTTCACTCAATCATGTTCTATTGAGAATCCTGTGTGACCCAACACCCAACATGACCCAACCACCCACTTTGCTGAGCATAATTCAATCCCTTCATCCGTTTTTCACACAGTAAGATCTTCAGCTCTTTCATCTTCCATCTTCCATCCAAATTAAGGCTTATTTTGGGGCATACAGCAAAATCTAAATTTGATGACTTTTTTTTGACAAAATCGAAGTTCACTATCAATATAAACAAGTAAATAAAGAACTAAAGAAGCAACAACAAGACAAGACATTCATTTATACAAACAATTTGAGTTATATGCAAAAAAAGTCAAACTCAATCAACCCAGCCTGTTTAAACCTCTATGAAAAATGACCCATTTGAACACGAACCCCGTTATTGTGGCCACTAGCCGCCCTAAATATGTTTATGGTTGGTGCACCGATTTTTATTGTATTATCCTGAAAAGAAAGCTAGTTTTGATACCACCAATTTTGATTTGAACTAACGTGATACTTCTTTAAACTGTTGGTTCTGACTCATACTCATTTTCACTCAATCCTGTTCTATTGAGAATCCTGTGTGACCCAACACCCAACACGACCCAACCACCCACTTTGTTGGGCATAATTCAAACCCTTCATCCGTTTTTCACACACCAAGATCTTCTGCTCTTTCATCTTCCATCTCCCATCTTCTATCCAAATTAAGGTCTTATTTTGGGGCATACAACAAAATCTAAATTTGATGACTTTTTTTTACAAAATCGTAGTTCACTATCAATATAAACAAGTAAATAAAGAACTAAAGAAGCATCAACAAGACGAGACATTCATTTATACAAACAAATTAAGTTATATGCAAAAAGTCAAACTCAATCAACCCAGCCTGTTTAAACCTCTATGAAAAATGACTCGTCTGAACACGAACCCCGTTATCCAGCCCCCCCCCCCCCCCCCCCCCCCCCCACACACACACCTAATACAACAACCAAAAGTACCTGCAGCTTAGCCTCATTTTCATATTTTTGTATCTGTTTTTGAGATATTTGACCGAGAATGTGTAGCAGCCTTTCCTGAGAGTCTTAACTTTCCTGAATCCACATGGCCAACCTGTAAATATCACATAGATGTTGTCACCATCTTAAAACACCACTTGATAAATCATAATAAATATTATAACATATCAAACTTACAACAGCCAGATTCAGATTCAGCTGAGTCCTTGGTTTTGAATTTAAGAATTTTCAGATTTGTCAGTTGTGTTCATATTGTTCAATTCACTAGAATGCTCAACTACTTGCGTCTCAATTATGGAAGCATGACTCTTCTCCTCCACATAATCAGATTTAACCTCTGAATTCAACTGGGACAATGAGAAAGCCAAATGAATATTAAAATTTTGATTAGATAATAGCAGCCCCCGGGTGATACTACGTCAGGGCATTTATAACTTCATCAATAGTTAAAGAAACAGTAAGTTTGATTAAAAAAAAAAGCTTTAATAACTTCATCAATAGTTAAGAAAGGGCTTAGCACTTAAGCACTAGAAGTTAAAAAATGAAGAGTGTTTCTTTTTAAAACAAACCATAATGGTTTGAGTACAAATACTATGGCACATATGAAACTCCGTTTATGCTTTATTAGTTTAATCTGATTTCAACAAGCAATTTGCATATGTACAAGAAAGGTTAATGTTTTAGAACATTGGCTTACTTGAAATGATAATGCTTTCTCAAGTTCCTTGACAACAACTTTTATTGTAGGACGTTGGTCTTGAGTTTCCGCCACACATTGATATGCAATTTCGATGAATGTGTGCAAAGAATCCTTGTTGGGTCCTTTATTTAGAATGGCATTGTTTTCATCGATTTCTTCCTTTAATACAGGATCTATCATGTCCTCTAGTGTTCCCATGCAGAAGCTTTGTCTTGCCACAGGACCTAACCCTCTCACATTCTTCTTCTTATAAATTGGGTCATTGGCTCTCCTCCCACATAGAATTTCAAACAATACAACTCCAAAACCGTAAACATCTGATTCTCTTTTTAACTTACGAGTCTTCTCATACTCTGGATCTATGTAGCTAGGTCTGCCACGCCAATTGATATAGAGAGCTTCGTCTTCTTGATTTGGAGGCAGGAATACGGAGAACCAAAAGTCAACAATCTTTACCCCCCAGTTCTCGTCCAACCCAATGCTGATGCTGTTTATCTGACGGTTTATTATGATCTTTTGGTCTTCCATCTCATAGTGAAGGTAATTCAACGCTTGTGCAACATCAATGCAAATTTTCAAACGTTTTTCCCAAGTTAAAATACGCATGTGGTTGACATTTCCCAAATAATCAATAAGATATCCATTAGAGATATTCCCAGTGACAAGGACCATCTCAGAATCTTCAACACAGAATCCAAGTAGATTTACAATGTTGGGATGCTTAACAAGGGTAAGCATTTCAATTTCTGTAAAAAACTCTTCTTCTCCAATCAAGTCATGTCCAGAAGGGTACCTTTTTAATACTACAGTGCTATGTCCCTTCAGATGTTCTCCTTCATACTTCCCCTTCTGGTATAAAAGATTTTCTTTACCAAAACAATGGAGTTCCGCTCTGTACAAAGTATAATCGTCACCCCTAGATGCAATTGTGTATAACTCTGAAAAATTATTTGTTGCTGATTTAATATCATTGAGATGAATCTTCAGGTATCCCAACTTGTTTTCCTGCAAATATGTGACAAAGGGAAAAAGAGAGTTACAAAACTAACATAAATTGAGAAAACTAAATGCGTTGTTAAAACTTTTAGAAAAACTATAGATTACATTGAATCGATCTACAATTATACAAGGAAAATGGGTTCCGCTCGGTACTGAGTATAGCAACCCATCTCCACCTCACTGCCAACTGATTAAATTGTAGCAGACCTGAGCCTTGCCTTCTGATCGACATATACTAATTCATATATGTTGTTTGGAACCTCAACAAAAAACGAATATGGTGCCAACCACTGGTTCCTTTTTTCCCTATATATTGTATGCCCTAATCTTCCATCTAAGATACACAATTGGGCCTTAACAGATTGTCCAGCCCAACTCGTTTCTCCAAGCCCATAAAACTTTTATAGTTACCTAGCTTGTACATAACGCCCAAACACATAATTTGATAATCTAAATGGAATCCCAATCCTGTGTTTTAGTAAAGTTCAATTGAATTAAAATTTCCATTGCATATAATAGTTGTGATAATAAATTTGCACGACCCCTACCCTACACCATCACTGCGGGCAGTACAACCTGATCCCCCTCACCCCTCTCTCGCAACCAACTGGCCTGGATGTTTTTGTCGCCTCTCAAATAATAATAAGAAATGGTGTTCTTCATAAACCCAAGTTTGATTTGCTTAGATTTTCAAGAATAGGGTGTTTCTTAAACAACCAATTTCGATACGTAGGGCATGTTTACGAATACTGGTGTTCTTTAAAAACCAGTGATTGAGGTTTTCTCTGATAATAGGCGTCCATATGTAACATGGGTTTTTGAAGAACACCAAACCCTTGAATAATTTCTTTTTTGTTTTTCTATTTTCAAACAAAGGGTGAAATCATAACCAAAAAAAATAATACTACTAGAAATAAACATTCAATGGGTTACGGCCAAGTATAAATATAAAAGACCAAAACTAAAATTTAACCAAACCTGGTAGTTTACTCTAATAATAATAGAGGTGCTATAGAAATAAAAGATTAACAATTACATAAGAAAACTCTTAATAAATTAAGCAATTAACAAATAGCATGTCTAAAGAGGTTGTAAGTCAATAATAGCTATAAACATAAAAAAAAAGTTAATGTTCAAAGGATAAATTATTATTTCCATCGTGATAATTACATACAAAAAAGTGTATAAACAACTCGTCAACCCAACTAGTCCGTCTTATTCGCTATGAATGCTAAAGTGTCGGATTTTGGTAATCTCAATTTCATACCCGTATATAAATTGTGTCTAATATTTAGTATCGTACTCATATTCGCACACGTATTCATTATCCATCTGCTACGTACAGGGTATTCCCGCACGTATCGTGTATACCTCGTATGGTCATATGTGGTTAAAAAATTACCCGTTGGGACACCCATTACCCAAAATCCGATCATAAACTCACCAAAACCAGACTTAAAGTATCAAAAACTCACACAAAATTCTAACAATTTGATGTTTTTTTTTAGTAATTTCAAGTTTGTAACAACTGAAAGATGTTATTTTCTATATTTCTTAAAATTATATATCATATTCTGATGCGGTTAATTGGACAGCACCTAATACCATACATGTCCCAAACCTACAAAAAATAAAAGTGCGTTACCCATCCTGGTTGTTTTTGGTTTTTTCATTCATTTAGATTCTTTTACCATCCTATTTTGACGTACTTTTAAATAGAAATAAGATATAAAAAAACAGATTCTAAAGCAAAATTAGTATGCATGAATGATGTACACAAAAAAATAGGATAATAAAATAGGAAAAAAAGTTCTTACAATATTTTCATGACGCAACTGAAGTTCCAATGCTTTCTCAAGTTTAGCCACAATATAGTGCATATCTGGGCGGTGTGCTCGATCCTCATTTAAGCAAGAATATGCTGCCTTTGAGTAAATGAGGAGTGATTGCGGAGACAATATTTGATTTAATAGATGAGGATGGATTATATCATGCAACGTTCCCTTTTCATAATGATACTTGGCCAACTGAGCTAGAGACATCTCAGCCTCGTTCTGATTTAATTCTTTCCTCCCGCACAATGTTTCAAATAAAACAACACCGAATGAGTAGATGTCCGACTTGTGGGTCACACCTCCCGTCTTTTCAATTGCTGGGTCCACACTCCCCATTGTGCCAGTGTGTTCACAAGGGCACACCTGGTCCTTATAGTTTACAGATTGTTTGATGGAAAATTCAAAACCGGATAACTTGGCTTCCCCATTCTCATCCAATAGAATTGTGTCGCTAGTGATGTTACAATGTATGATACCATAATCACATCCCTCGTCGTAATGGAGGTAACTCAATGCCTGAGCCAGACCTACACATATCCTCAATCTTTGCTTCCATGTAAGGTTCGGGCTGTTTATATACTGCCCGAGACTTCCAGTGGCCTCATACGTGGTTATGATGATCTTTTCATCTTCCTCATCAGAGAACCCAATGATAGAAACTAGATTTGTATGCTTGAAATCAGAAAGCCTTGTAATTTCATTTAAGAACTTGAGGTCTCCTTCCGCGTGCTTACAATCAAACCTCCGTGCAGCAATCTTCATCTCCTTTCCAGACCACAAGAGCCGTCCTTTATATGTGGTACTAATTCCATCGTGTTGGATAATGTAATCCTCATGAAAGTTGTTTGTGGCCTTTACTACATCTTCAAGTGGGATTCGTAAGGAAGCGAACATGGTCATTGTTGATGTCATGTTCTGTTATCAAGTATAAATTAGTGTGAAAACAATGGGTTACAATTGAATGAGAAGGTAAGATCTAATAATTAGGTATGAGCAACACACATACATACATAGATATATAGGATCTAGCAACCTCCATCCACGACTTTCTATCCTTTTAATTAAGTAACCTTAATTAACTGAATAGATATGAAAGATTTTTTTGGTACTTACGATTTAAAAGGTGCACATAATATATTAAACTCTGTAAGTTTAATACATCTATACATAAGCATTTGCATACCATATTTATTAGGTTATCAACTATTTTATAAGTATTCGTATAGGCACTGTCTCTGATATGGGTCAAACCCCTCTTGTGTTCCCATTGCAACGCGCGGTTCGATACATCTAGTTTTTCCATAAAGATCTAAATAATCAGAACATTATAAAATGGAAAACAATAAACTTTATCAAGAATAAATATAGTTTTTAATATGTGTGTGTGTGTGTTTATTCTTGTCGTTAAAAGTTTTATGGTATAAAAAAATAACATTGATAACCTTTTATGGTGAGCACGAGTTAAAGTTATGGTTTATATTAATGCACTTAAAAGGAACCTTATTTCATATAAGTGTGATAACTTACTTGAAATGCCAATGCTTTCTCAAGTTCCATTAAAATCTCTTTGGTTGTCGGCCGTTCTTCTCTTTCATGGTGTAAGCACCGATAGGCAATTTTTTGAAATGTAGTTAATGATTTTGGCTCCATTTGTTCCCTTATTTGCTTGAACACTACCTCATCATGCTTTCCTTCGTCAAATCTATTTTTAATGAAATCAGGTAGATAGTGACCTTCATGCTTGTGGATTACAAACGTTGATCTTCCGCACAACATCTCAAATAATACCACACCAAATGAATAAATATCGGATTCTATAGTTAGGAATCCTGATTTTCTGTAAACTGGGTCCAAATATCCCGGCGTGCCACATGCATGATCGATGACATAGTCTGTCTCATGAGTTAATGGACTTATTAAAGAAAGCCCAAAATCAGCAAGTTTCGCTTTCCAATCATGGTTTAGTAATATGTTTGCAGATTTGATATCTCTATGTATCACCTTTGCTTGTTTTCCACCTCCTCCGTGTAAGAAATCCAATGCGCTTGCAACATCAATGCATATATTAAGTCGTTTCACCCATGTAAGAGAAGCAACATTCAAATACTTATCAAGACTTCCTCTGGACGCATACTCATAAATAATGACTTTTTCATCAATTTCATCACAGTAGCCTAGAAGACCAATGACATTCTGGTGCTTATAATCCATAAGAATTTGAAGCTCACTCAAGAATTGTTGTTCCCCTTGACCAAACCTCGTATCCAATCGCTTAGCAACAATGGTTTTAAATCCATCACCATCTTGAAGGTCTCCTTTATAGACTCTCCCAAATCCTCCTCCCCCGATGCAATTGTCATTATTGAAGTTTTGTGTCGCCCGTTTTATGTCTTCAAGTAACATTTTGGGGTTCTCCTTGTTGTTTTTCTGCCAAACATGACATACCAAATAAAAATACACATATTGATAACCATAAATCAGTGATAAAACAGCTAAATTCGTAATATGGTTTTTAAAATATTATGGATAACTATATAATGATGATGACAATAATAATTTGGTGATATTAATAAAGAACAATAAATTTAATATGATGATCAGTGTCCTTTATGATTGTTTTTTGAACAACGAAAAGGGTTTTTTTTAACAAAACAAGGGACAAACCTTAACAGTAACCTAAGGAGGCCGGATATAGCCCAGGCAAACAGCAAGAAAAGCATCAAGAAGAAAACAAGAACATAACAGGAAATTACAAATCAACACCATTTATATTTTGCAAACTGAAACCATTTTGATTGATCCACAACCTCCAACATGTCAATAAGAAAACATTTATAACATTTTTCTTCGCCTTTCCAACATTAAGAAGGTTGACAGAGTTCAACGCCTCTGTGACTGTATTGAAACCCATAGGAATAGGAACTTTAATCCAAGTGCAAACTTGCCACCAAACGGATTAAGCAATAAGGCACGTTGCAATAATATGATCTGCAATTTCGTCTCAAAACCACCACAAGGACGTAACTGAGATTCCCCGCTTGACTAGCTCCTCTTTGGTTGAGATTTTCAAGCCGCGGCTCGCCACACAAACTGATTAACTTTCGGTTCTGCCCAATTGTTCCAGAAAAATACTCTTTTCGTCTCAAAATCACTGTTAATTGCCATTTATTCCCTAACATTCTTCACAGAAAATTCGTCTTCATTGTCATCATTCCAAACCCAAACATCAGATTCCTTTGTAATTCTTTGTTGTTATAGAATGTTGTGAAGGTCAACCAGCTCTAGCATTTCTTCCTGGGATTAGGGTAGTTTCTTCCACCCCCAATCCCAAATAACATTTGAGCCAACATATTTATAGCAATCTTTAATCAGGGCCTTTTTATCTTTAGCCAATTGGAAGATGCTCCGGAAACCGTCACATAACCCCCCCCCCCCACCCCCCTCCGCGGTAACCATCCATCAATCCATAACTTAACCTTTTCTCCCTTCCCCATCCTTGGAAAAAGATTTTGGTTGATAATACTACCAAATTTCGCCAGCTCCTTCTCTACTCCTATGTTTATCCCTTATGAATTATATATGCACATTACTACGTTTGATAAAGAAAAAGGGTTAGATTATTAATTTATTATTATTTTGATACTTCCATATAAGAATTTTAGCTAAGTCCTATATCGGTAGTCTAAAAGGTAGGATTGATGAATCCCTACAATGTATATGGTTGAACGCTAGATGCTTGAAAGCAAAAAGGATTTTTAACAATGTAAACCTAACGTCATCAATGTTTGTGCTTTAATAACTTGAATCTAACCTCATCAAGCATTCTACATTTGTTTTTGACATTACAGTGAATCATCACACAGATTACTTCTAGGCATTGAGAATGTGAAGTTAGAACAATGACTTACTTGAAATGATAGTGCTTTCTCAAGTTCGTTGACTACGACTTTCATTGTTGGGCGTTGGTCTTGGGTTTCCGTCACACATCGGTGTGCAATTGTAATAAACGTGTGCAAAGAATCCTTGTTGGGTCCTCTATTTAGAACGAAAGCGTTTTCACCAATTTCTTCCTTTATTATAGGATCTATCATCTCTTCTATTGTTCCTGTGCTGAAGCTTCGTCTAGCCACAAAAGCCAGCCCTTTGTCACTCTCCTTCTTGTAAATTGGGTCAAAGGCTAACCTCCCACATAGAATTTCAAACAAGACCACTCCAAAACCATAAACATCTGATTCTCTTTTTAGCTTACCAGTATTCTTATATTCCGGATCTGCGTAGCAACGTTTGCCAATATATTTGAGATAGAGAGCTTCGTCATCTTGATTTGGAAGCAGGAATACAGACAACCAGAAGTGAACAAGTTTTGCTCCCCAGTTCTCATCCAACCCAATGTTGTAGCAGCTCATTTCACGGTTTATTATCATCTTTTGGTCTTCTATCTCATAATGAATGTACTTCAATGCGTGTGCAACATCAATGCATATTTTCAAACGTTTTTCCCAAGTCAAAACACGTTTGTCTTTGAGGTTTCCCAAATACTCACAAAGAAATCCATTAGAAAAATTGTCAAGGACAAGGATCATCTCAGAAGCTTCAACACAAAATCCAAGCAGATTGACTATGTTGGGATGCTTAACTCCACCGGAAAGAATTTCTATTTCTGTGAGAAACTCTTTTTCTCCATACCACTGATTTCCAGAAGGGGGGTAGCGTTTGATAAGTACAGTGTTGTGTCTCTTGGATGATGGATTCTCTTTATCATAATGCTCGAGTTCTGCTCTGTAGAAAGCATAGCCACCTGAGAAATCTGCAATTATGTATGTTTTTGAGAAATCATGTGTTGCTGATTGAATATGAGTGAGAGGAATCTTCAAGTGTTCCAAGTTCTTCCCCACCTGCAAATTAAATATGTGACAAGGGAGTTAGAGCTAAGGTAGAAAGATGAGAAGGGAATTGAAAGAAATTGAGTAGTATGAAGTTAATATCCATCTAATTCCACCCTCTTCGCACCACAGTGAAAGTTCCTCTCCGTCACTCGAATCTGGAAACCAGACGACCTCTGCTTTGCTTCTGTTTCATGTGCCCTAGTTTTACATTTGGTTGGCTTACAATGAATGGCCCAGATACATTGAGTCATAAGCCCACAAATCATTTATAGTTAGCTTAATAAGTAAATAAGGCCCAGATACATTGAGTCATAATATGAAACCAATATAAATCTTATGGGCTAAGGTTGGTCAAATTTATTGTTCGCTGCCTATAATAAACCTAAGAATAGATTTGCTAAAATTATATATTGTTGTTAATAATATGTGTTGCCTTGGTGTTATTGAAGTGAAATAAGTTGCTAGACCAACTAAGTTAATTGTTGGTAAGAAAGGGGGGTTACATATGTTAATCTTTATGTAATTTATATGAAATCTAATATTAAATAATTAGATGATTGCATGATTTATAAATCAAATTAAAATTTTAGATGACATAAATGATGACCAATAGGAACAAGCATGATTGTAAGAGAATAAGTTATACGTATAAGAAAACTTTTGTGTTTGTCTAATATGCAATTTCTTTCTTTCTTTAAAACCATGAGTAATATTAATACGATAGAATGTTGAAAGGAAAAAAAAGAGGGTCTTACAGTAATTTCATGTGTCAACTGAAGCTCCAATGCTCCCTCTGTATTTGGGGGTTGTACTTCCTCCTTTAAGTAATGATATGAAGAAAAACATTAGTGATAAAAAGTATGAATTAATGATAAAACTATATTTTACTTCAGATGAAATTTCCAAGATCCTCATTATGTATCTTTTGTATTTTATTATTGAGAAATTTAAAAGAATATCGTGAGCAAACTTCAACTTTTCAAGTAAAAGTAGCAACGCGAATGCGCATCCAGTCGGAGCCTGTGACTTTTAAGATGGGCATCTAGCCAAAACTAGATGTCAAATCCTTGTAGGTTTTTATTAGGGGTAACTTTGTTAAATAGTAACCAAGTTTCAGGATTGTTCTAATCAAATCACTCAAGTTTACTCGGATGTTCCAATCCTAGATATTTGACCTAAATAAAAGGTCATTGATCGTGGCATTTATTTAAGTTTTTCTTTTTATAAATATATTGACATGGCTTAAAAATGCCAACACATAATTTTTTTTAAATTGCAAAATATTTTTTAAAATTTAAAAAATGCAAACACAATTAAAAAATGGCAAACAAGTTTAAACTTTTTGAAAAAAAAAAAAGTTATCAAAACTTTGTGCAAAAATTAAAAAAAAAATTATCTATGATTCGTTAAATAGTATTGTCGTCAACTTAATCAGTTTAAATAAAGATCAACTAACTAAGAAACCTAAAAAGGATTCAAGAGCAATGTTGACTTCTCAAGTGCATAACAATAAGGAATATTTGATTTTAATAATCTCAACTATTTGTCGTTGGCCGTCAACAGTCCAAACTTCAAAAATAACCACTGGCAATCCCAACTATTAACATATTGGTCTCAAATGGACCCTGACTAACAGAATCCTAACGTCGTTAGTCTCCGGTCGTCGGAAAAACGTTTTTGGCCGAAAACTCAACCTTTTCGTCCCAAACCTCTTTGTAACCTTATTACGGACCTTTCGTAACTTTTTTCTGGTAAAAGCCCCAATTATTGAAGTCGCCGGAAAACTCTTTTTTCGCCGGAAAACTTCTTTTTGGCCGGAAAACTCAACGTTTCGACTGGAAAACTCAACATTTTCGTCTCAAACCTCTTTGTAACCTTAGATCGGACCTTTAGAAACCTTTTGCTGGCCAAAAACGGTTTTCCGACAGCCGGAGACTAACGGAGTTAGGGTTCTGTTAGTCAGGGTCCATTAGTGGCCAATATATCATTAGTTGGGACTACCGGTAGTTATTTTTTAAGTTGGGACTGTTGGCAGCCAACGACAGATAATTGTGATTATTAAAATCCAATATTCCTAACAATAACAACCGTTTAATGCCTCCAACAAATTATTATTTCTCATGGTATCCTTGGAACGGATCACATAAGCGCACATTTCTCATGTGATGCTAAATCACGTCTTTTTGCAGTGAAGGCATTTCTATGGAACAAATGTTGTTCATCACTCTATATAGGATCCATGGCTATATGTTATTTAGTGGCTGTTAAAATAATATATATTATACAAGAAACATATCTATTGGTTAGAAAGAAAGGAGAAACATGTTAAGGTGGTGTGGTACAAAGAAAGATAGAGGTAGGAGATGGTAGAGTTTTACAAAACATGAATCGGCGGACTGGTTATTAAAATGTTTGATTTGTTTCTTTTATTAATTAATTTGATTTATTTTATTTCTTGATTAAATCAACATGTTTAAAAAAACTGTCACATAGGATAGTTTACCTGCTATTCAAGTAAATTATATAAGAATAGAACATAAAATAAACTTTAGTGAGTTAATTAGAACAAAAAAATCTACGAATGACTTGATTGGAACACTCATAAAACTTAAACTTGGTTACCATTATGTGAAATATTCCTTTTTTATCAATAAGTATCTAGCAAGATATGGATCACTACAGCCTCGTGGCCTTTAAGAAAGTAAGCATCTAGCAGGAGCTGGATGACAAAACCTTGGGGCCTTTTTTTATAGAAGGGTGTACCTATTCACACATTCATTTGCCGTTTGGCACACCAAAAGGTGTTTTTTGTCCTATATGCACACCCTGCAATGTCGAGCTGTGGCTAAAGCGTGGCGTTTTGGTCCGGTTAACCAGACAAAGACTGACGGGTGTCTGACGGGTCTGTTGACCGAATCAAAACACCGAGCTTTGGCCGCGTTTTGGTCCTATCAACCAGACAAAAGACTGACTGGGTGTCAGTCATTTGTCTGGTTAACGCGGCCAAAGCTCGGCGTTTTGGTCCGGTCAACAGACCCGTCAGACACCTGTCAGTCTTTGTCTGGTTGACCGGACTAAAACGTCGCGCTTTGACCACAGCTCGACACTGCAGGGTATGCATATAAGACAAAAAACACCTTTTTGAGTGTGGCTATCTACACACTTGGTGTGTAGATAGCTTGGGCCTTAGGGTATCCGGGGCACTCTCGGGGAGGGTGTTCGGTGACCACATTCCCCGACCGGGAACACCGCCGCCATCACCGCGGGGACCCGATTCAGGGAGTGGTTTCGGTGGTTGTTCACCGCGATGAAATGGCACATGGATCGAGGAAAGAGACGTTGGCAACGGTCACTTTTTAAAAAAAAATCAATTTTTTTAATATAAATAACCAACTTAAACTCACTCTCAAATAATTTTTTTACCACACCCACCACTCTCAAACTCACTCTAGAAAATTCTATCAAATACAACACAAAATGGATTCCAAGTTCCCGTTTTTTTCTCCCCTACCCGACTTTCCCGACGATGAAGGTTCTCCGTCAAACGATAGTAGTTTAATTTTCTTCCAAAATCTCATTCAACAAGCGGAGATACTAGACACGGCATCGTCTAGTAAAAAAAATTGTCCCTCGAGATCGTGAGGGTGGCACGAAACACTAATGGCCGATTATTTTGTAGAAAATCCAAAATTTAATGCCGATATTTTTCGTCAGAGGTTTCGTATGTCCAAGTCTTTGTTCCTAAAAATTGTTCGTGACGTCGAAGCGAACGACGAGTGGTTTCGAGAGGGCTTGGACGGGAGAATGAAGAAAAGTTTCACGCCGTTGCAAAAGGTTACTTCTGCGATTAAACAACTTGCAACCGGTAACCCACCAGACGAAAACGACGAGTATTTAAAGATGTCTGAAAGGACCTCTCGTGAGTGCCTTGAATATTTCTGCCAGACGGTCTGTGCAATGTATGCCGGTGAATTCTTACGTAGACCAACGAGCCACGACGTTGCGCTATTGTATCAGGCTCATGAGGAGAGACATCACCTACCTGGTATGTTGGGTAGTCTGGATTGTACACACTTCGTCTGGAGAATGTGCCCCACAGAATTGCGTGGACAATATATGAGAAGCGATCATCAATACTCGACGGTTATGTTAGAGGCGGTGGCGTCTCAAGATTTGTGGATTTGGCATGCTTTTTGTGGCCCGGCGGGTTCACAAAACGACATCAACGTGCTCCAACAATCTCCGTTATTTCTTACTCAACGAAACGGAACGACGCCATATTGTCTATTTCATGTGAACGACCACTTATACAAACGCGGGTATTATCTTACTGATGGGATCTACCCTAGTTGGTCCTTGTTTGTGAAGTCTTTTCCATATCCTCACATCCCGAATGAAAAAAAGTTCAAGAGGCAACACGAGGCCGCAAGAAAAGATGTGGAACGGGCGTTTGGTGTGTTAAAGGCGAAGTGGGGAATACTAAAGCGTCCAATGCGTTCCAAAACGGTGAAAAAGATAAGGTTACTCGTGTATACGTGCATTATTTTACATAACATGATTATAAAAGACGACGGAAGGGCGATAGCACCGGTACACATTCAAGATCCTCCAGTCGAACCCGTCTTCGATGATAGAGCTTTTAGCGAGCTCATTGATGAAGAAACGCATTGGAGACTAAAACACGATCTCGTTGAGCATCTCGGACGTTTAGATCTACCTCACCTTGAAGTGAGTTCCGACGACGAGTAGTTTGTAATTTGTAGTTTGAATGTAATTTTTATTTTTCTAGTTTAAATGTAATTTTTATTTTTAATTTAATGAAATGTCTTTTATTAAATTTTATTTAATTTTTATTAATATTTTTTTAATTTATAAACATCCATAATTTTACAACAAATAAAAAAAAAAAAACACACACAAGTCCCCTAAGAAGGGAGTGCCACCATCAAATTGGGGTGTTAGGGGAGTTGACGTGGCATATGCTGATTGGTGGTGCGTAAGAGAGGGGACTCCCCTCTTAGGGGAGTGCTCTCACCCTTAGACTAGAAGGTATGGGGGCCGGCTGAGGCTCGGCTAGGACCGGCGCCGGTCCCCCACACCGCCCCCCTCCATCCCACCAGTCCTCACCAGCGGCCCAAAGCCGGTCTCGCCGTGCCACTTTTGAATATAGCCGTTACTAACGGCTAGATTAATAAAAAAAAAAACCTTTTTCAATTTAAATATATATCAATTCTTTATACCATTTCTTCAATATTTCACCCATTCTTCTCCCATTCTCATCCATTTTTATAAAAAAAACACTCCCATTTTTATACCAATCTTTTATAAAAAAATATCTCTTCATCCACAATGGCATCTAATCCTTGGTGGTCCGGCTCTTCTTCGGATGAAGGGGAGATGTTTTTCGCAAACGCTGTGGTAAAGGCGGCGCAGATTCTTTTGGAAGAGGAAGAGGACTCGTCTGAAAACGTTATTACCAGACGAATACAGGTTAACAGAGACCGCGAAGGAGCGCACGAGAAATTGGTTAACGATTATTTTTCGGATGCACCCCTTTACAACGCCGACACTTTCAAACGAAGGTTCCGAATGAGTCGCCGTTTATTCACACGGATTGCTGATGATTTGGCGGGGCTAGACCCGTTTTTCACTCAACGACCCGATGCTCGGAATTATGAAGGGTTCACCACGTTACAAAAGTTTACTGCGGCCATTCGCCAACTGCGTACGGGACAGTGGCCGACGCGTTGGACGAGTACTTACAGATGTCGGCAAGAACCGCGCGGGAATGTTTGTATCGGTTTTGCCATAATGTGGTGAAACTGTATAGCAAAAAATATTTGCGGAAACCAAACGCGTATGATGTTCAACAGTTGTACCAAGCTCATGAAGCAAGGCACGGGTTTCCGGGAATGCTTGGTAGCATTGATTGTATGCATTGGGCGTGGCATAACTGCCCGACTGGGTGGCGAGGCCAATACACGCGAGGTGATCACGGCTATCCAACCTTAATACTTGAGGCCGTGGCGTCACAAGATTTGTGGATCTGGCATTCTTTCTTTGGGCTCCCTGGTTCACTCAACGACCTCAACGTGCTGTACCAATCGACGATCTTTAGCGATGTCGTTAATGGAATCGGTCCGGACACCCGTTTTACAGTTTCAGGGGTTGAGTATAGACGCGGGTATTATCTTGCTGACGGAATATATCCGTCTTCGTCTACAATTGTCAAGACTATTTCATATCCTGAGGACGAAAAAAGGAAAAAATTCCCCAAGCGTCAAGAAGGTGCAAGAAAAGACATCGAACGTTGTTTTGGTGTTTTAAAAAAAAAATGGGCCGTCCTTGAACAACCGGCACGTGCGTTCACACCGAAGCGATTGCGCCTGATTATGTACGCTTGCATTTTGCTCCATAACATGATTATTGAAGACGAAGGTCGGGCGATTTGTGAGTATGATGAGAATGCATCTTACGGGAATACTGTCCCGGTAGATCCGACGCAACAGGATTTAAACTCGTTCGCGCTAACCAACGACTTCACGCATATAAACCTTCAACAGGATTTGGCAGAACATATTTGGAACAACGTTAACGTAGCGGACGGTGACGAAGACGAAGACGAGTAGTGTAGTTTTTTTTTAGGAAATGTAATATTTTTTTTATTTTTCGGAAATGTATTTTTTTTTAGGAAATGTAATTTTTTTTTTATGTTATGAAATGAATTTATTTATGTTGTATTTGTTATTTTTTATAAAGTTTTTATTAAGTTAATAAAGTAAAACTTAGAAAAATATAAAATAATGAGGTGGGGTAGCCCCATCCTCCATCCCCCTCAATTATGAAGGAGGCCCATCCCCCACGAGCCGGTGATGTGGCGCCTACGTGGCGGTCCATCCTCGTGGGGATGGGCCTCACCATACCCCTTAGTCTTATGGAATTATACAAGGGTTTTGTAACTTGGTGGTGTCAGGGCAGCAGGCCTAAGTAACATACAAACCTAGGCACTCGCATAGGGATAATGGCCAGACTTTTATAATGGCTCATTCTATTCGCACCCCCCTCTCTTACTGATTACACCCCCCCTTGTGAGAGGAAAACTGTCGGTCCCACGTAGGCCCCACCTGTAAATATGTGAGAGGAGGGGGGTGTAGAAAGTAGATAGAGGGGGTGTAGAAAGTAGTACCCTTTATAATCAAGGAATCACAACATATATAATTTCTCTTCATTATGCTAGAGTGTGATAATTTATTTTTATCAATCCATCATAAACAAAGTCATATAGTAAATATCAAATACAACAAAGACATATTCATATATATGTATTAATTTACAACATAACTGATGAACAGTGCTACAGTGAATTAAAGTTAACGGCGTTATAACGGTATGATATATGTTTTGTACATTTGCTGTGTGTGTTGACTTCCTTCTTTTCTTTCAAACATACACACACAGCCCTTAGAGAGAGAAAGTGAGTCGGATCTAGAGAGACAGAGAAACGTTAGACAGCAGACCGATGGCGGTGGAGCCAACTATGCCCTCCGACCGGCCTCCTCATCCCGGCTACGCACTCTGTCGGTGATGATGATGGTGGTCGTGTTGCTTGTGGGTTTAACATCGGCGGCATAGATCGGAAAATGTGGGGGACGGCGGAATGAAGATGGTGACTAGGTTATGTTGTTTTGCTCTCATCTCTCACAAATCTATTTACGTTGTTGGATTTGATGATAAATTTGATGTTCGTTGTGCGTTTCCGATGTCAGCTCTTGCATATTTCTCTCTGTCCCTCTTGAATTGGAAACCCTAACTATGAACATGAAGCTTTTGAAACTAGATCCGGATGAAACCCTAGAAAAATCGCCTGATTCTGATGCAGGTCAGAAATTGTAACCCTAAGCGTGTTTTATTATATATTTTGCATTGTAATTTCTGTAATTAATTGTTGTTAAATTGGATGTTTCCTTATTCCGATTTCGATTTCAGAACATGTTGAAGTGCAGTCTGAATATGAGCAGCAAACCCTAGAAGAATCCTCTAATTCTGATGCAGGTTAGAAATTGTGACTCTAAGTGTATTTAGTTATATGTATTGTAAATAATTGTTATTAATTGGATGTTTTCGGCTTCCGATTTCAGAACAGGATGAATGCAACAGTGAAGTGCAGTCTGAACATGAGCAGCAAATGCTTCCGATATGTGAGAAATTCGAAAAGTTGAGCAACAAAGTGATGGTATGAATTACAAATCATTTGTTCTTTTTGTTAGTTAAATAGTTACCTGCATTAGTTTTGTGTATACTTGATCTATGCAGTTAATATCAGTGATATATCGGTGATATCGGTCCCTTAGTAAAATATCGGTGTTAAATATCGGTACCGATATTATCGGTCATATTGACTGATCTTTGACCGATATAACCGATATATCACCGATGTTTGACCGATATAACCGATATATATCACTGAATTATTGGTGTTAAATTGCTATATATAAATTCTGCATTATATTAAAATTACCGAAATCCCACGGATATCTCATCGAGATAACCTATATTTCAAATATTGATCCTTGACCGATATCCGATATTTTACTGCATTAACTGCATAGTACTTGATATATGATTTTCTGCAATTATTTTTTTCAGAATTTGAGAAAAGATCATATGGCACTCTGTGACGAAGTTAAAAGTATAACTTCTGATTCTTTTCCTGCATCTGAAGTTTGGACTGCTCTTCAGAGTCTTGGTAATCTCTTTGATTACACTTATAATTTGTTTTTGGTTTCCTTTCTGTTGTAATCATGATTATGACTGCTAATTTTGTTCATGGTTATGTTGTGCTATATGGTGAGGAACATGAGGCGTTGAAGAAAAACTATCAAGAAGAATGTGAATGGTTGAAGAACAGATGTCAATTAGAGTGCTCGGAGAGAAAACGGTTATATAATGAAGTCATTGAACTTAAAGGAAACATTAGGGTGTTCTGCAGATGTAGACCACTAAACCATGATGAGATCGCTAGAGGGTCAACTTCTGTTGTTGAATTTGATTCAGCTTAGGAAAGTGAACTAAAGATAATCGGATCCGATTCGTCCAAAAAGCAATTCAAGTTTGATCATATATTTAGACCTGAGGACAACCAAGGTAATCAGAGAATAATGTGAACGACTTTATTTTGTAAGTTTTCTCTTTTGACTGCTATATCGGATAAAAATCGGCTCGCCCCACCGCGAAGCGCGCCTGTAACCCACTAGTTTTTATCAAACTAAATTAAGTAAACCAATAAAGAAAAAATATAAATCTTAAAAAAGAAACATAATATTTCTTAGATGCTTTTAATTCTTAGTTTCTAACCCAGTTTATAATAATTGAGTATCTCTATTGTTCATTTGGTAAATGATAAACGTGATTGTTCCAAATTTATCATATTCAAATTTTATCTAACGTATTTCAATTTATAGATTTGATCTTTTATAAACATTTCACTAACAAAAAAATGAAGTAAAAAAATAGGAAGGTCTTAGTGTCTTACAGGAATTTCATGCCTTGCTTTCTCAAGTTTGTCGACAACTTGATCCTTACCCAATTGTTGTACTTGCTCCTCCTTTAAGACATCATTTCAGAGAAAAATAAGTTACTGCTCAGAACTGTAAATTTGAAATAATAACTACAAATTGGTGATGAAAAACTATGTACCAAGTAACAAACTATAAAACAATGAAGAAATTGATAATATAATAAATCATAAGATGTTGACGCAATTGGTGTTCAAAGATAATAGTTAAAACCATCAAATGAACTTAACAGTAAATTACACGTCAATTTTGGTAGAAAAATAATGAGTATGGAAATTAAGAGATGATAGAAACAATATCATATGCCTTGTCTGATTAAAATGATATGCATATAGATTCTATCAGAGAAGTTGGACGTTTCATTTGTAGCTTGTATACACGAAAAGGATTGGTGGCGAGAATTCATCCAAGATATGGGTGTAAAATGAATATTAGTAGCTTTTTTTTTATGGAAAATGTATATAATGTTACTAGATTATAGAACCGTGTAATACACGGATTCAAAGATAGAATTATGTAATTTTATAATAAGATCCACACAAATTTACATAAGTAAATTATTTTTATGACATACTTCAAACTACAGTGATTTAAATCACATATTTAAATCTATAAATATATTCTCATGTTTATTCCATGAAATTCTAGACCGTTAATAATTCTAAGATGATTAACCGTAATCATAAGGATGAAAATAAATTTCTTATCTAAGTGATTTAAACCTCTAAATAAATATTACCTTTGATTAATATTGTTAAATGATTGGATAATCTTACGAAAATTAGAATTCAAAAGATATACATTTAATTATGATGATAAATAAAATTATATATTTATTTAGGTGATCTTTTTCTATATCTTAAGTTTTGAAAGATTATTAATGGCTATGATGCATAATTCTTATATATATATATATATATATATATATATATATATATATATAAAAGATAATATGATAAATAAGATTATATATTTATATAGATAAATAAACTAAAAATCTTAAGATTTTGAATTAAGAAAAAAAGTGAATGGAGATTGTGATTGATCCATGAGAAGCTCGTAAATATATAATCTTATTGAAATTGAAAGTTGTTATATAGATTTTTAAAGGGTTATTAGATTTTATCACCCTCAACTATTGGCTATTGGCCGCTGCCACCCCTAACTATCACTTTGACGCCCGTCACCCCCAACTTAACACTTAGTGTGTTCTGTCACCATGTCGTTAACTGATCACTAACTTTTGATCATGTTACTACACTTTTTTGGGTGTCATAGGGATCTTAGGAAGGTTTTAGAGATCTTAGGACACCCCTAAAAGTATAATAACAGGATCAAAAGTTAGTGATCTGGTGACAGAACACACTAAGTGTTAAGTTGGGGGTGGCGGACGTCAAAGTGATAGTTGGGGGTGGCAGCGGCCAATGGCCAATAGTTAAGGGTGATAAAATCCAATAACCCATTTTTAAAAACCCTTAATTTTAATGAAAAATGAATGTTAAGTGACTTGATTGAAACACTTTTGAATCTTGAATTACCTAATTGAAAAACTTTTAAAACTTAGTTACTATTTTACAAATGGGTTATTTGGTTTTTTTAATCCTATGTTTCACCAGTTGGCCGATAATAATCTCAACTTTAAAAATTCCCTCCAATAATCCCAACTTGTAAAAGTTTGGCCGTCATTGATCATTTTCTCATCTATGTAAGTGATATCTTTGTTTTTTATATCACATGATTCTCATGGATTCATATGGTATTTTTTGATGTTTTTTATTTTAACATTGACGGTTCAGACGTTGAAGAAGGGGGTGAGACAGTTTTCCATTCTCCAAAGTCTCAAACTCATAGCTATTAAATTATTCATGTGGTAAGGTCTCTTTGTTTTAAAAATACATGTTAGGATCGCTAGGATTGAATACACACACGAAACTGAACACACACGAAAGTAATAAATGACACGAAGATTTAAAGTGGTTCAGTCAGCTCTTGGCGGAGGATTGTTCTTCTGCCTGGGGACAAGCTTTACCGGTGTCGGGTCTCAGAGACCATGTTGTTTGCGCGTACGTCTTGACTGCCGCCATGACATCGTCCCATTTTTCTAGGAAGCCATCCCTGCCCGATATTGTCATAATCATTTCGTCGTGTTTGACTGCTCAGACGAAATGACTGCGGGCCAGTTGGTCAGCTACCTCGCCGATTTCGAGGCATTTATTTGTTGTAGCGGGTAACAAAGGCTGCAAGCCTTCGTTCTCCTCGCACCAGATGGTAATAATGTCTACCGGGTCACGCTTGTGACGTCTTTGCTGGCTGAAATGGGGAAGAAATTTTTCTTATAGGTCCTCAAATGAGGCCAGTGATCCCACTCACAAAGAATCAAACCAGGCACTCGCGAGTCCGGTGAGGGTCTGGGCAAAGAAATGGCACCAGACAGGTTCTGACCAACTGCCGATGACCCCAGCGCCAGTAAAAAAATCATATGGTCGTCAGGATCCGGCGAACTATCGTATTTGCCCACGGTGAGCGGGAGTTTGCTCCTGATGAGTGGGGTCAAGGAAATCTTCTTTATGAACTTGTAGCTGCCAGCGACGAACTTCGGCCGGTAGGCTGAACCCTAATCGTGCTTAATTTGCGGCGCGATCGTGTGTTGTGCGAGGTTATAGTAATTGTAGTCCCCAGACTGGCTGTAATCCGACTGAGAGTCCCCGCTGTATGTGTGGTCGTCTAGGTCGGTTCAGTCGTATCCCTCGTAGTTGGGATGCAGCCCCAGACGACTATATATACCGAACCTTGGCGAGCAGCTGATTCTCGCCTATATTCTCCGTGCGAGACCAGGCGGTCGCGCACCGGTGCTCTGGCTCGGGACCCGTAAGTTGAATCGTCTTTATTGAGCGTATGAACACTTACGTAGTTAGGTCCATAAGCTCCGCGCCTATCCCAGGATGCGGGATGTGTTGGTGCCTGGTACTCGTATTGTAAAACACGAGTCGCGGGTGTATATGGCGCTGGTGTGGGCTTTCCGGGTGCTTGCGTACTTGCACAAGCTCGTGTGTAGGCTGTATTTAGAGCAGCCTATTGTTGCAAGAACCAGGTGTGAAGATCCACTCCTGGTGGCAATACTGAAGCGTACTGCGAAAAGTCCGGCACGAACACGGGGGGAGTGCCCCCTTGTGCGGACGTGCCGATATGGCCTATTGGTTGGACAGGGGGAGTTTTCCCCGTTCGTCCTGCGTTTGTTGAGGTAATGTTTTCCCCCGCAGCATGATTTTGATGATCAGACATGATCTTTAAGAAAGAAAGAGATGCAAAAAGGTGCTAAGAGTAGCGGTGGGCGCCAATGATGAAATACTGGTTAACCAGGGAGGTTAATTCACTGGTCTCGTCAAGTAGGGTTAATCCCTTCTTTCCGAGGATCGGCGTCCGGATCGTACACTGACCTGTCTCCTGTACAAGGAAACACACCTTGAATCGTAACAAGGAGGATGGGGTGGGGGTGCTCCTTGTTACCACTCTTCGGCGTGAGAATCAGTATTTGCTTGAGAGCAAAGTGTGTGATAGTAGTAAGTCTGAGAGAGAGCAGATAAGCGATAGCTCAAACCTGGTCCGGGATGGGTATATATAGCCGAAGAGTGCAGGAGGGTAATTGAGTGGCTAGACCGACAGCCTGCAGCCCCTTGCAGGTGTGTCAGGCGCGTAGGTGACGGAGGTGATGCCATGTCCTGCTGTGGCTGTCAGTCTGTTCGCCAGCGTTGCATACATATGGGCTATGCAGGTGACTGCCGTCATTGCCACCTGCGGTTTTAGACACTTAAGTCAAAGTGTCAGCCCCATTTGCGTCGTCAATAAGATGAGGTGTTGGCTGCATCGCTATCGTGCGATTACCGCGGTTGTTTCCACGTCCCTCGTCTTGACGAAAGTATCTATAGGATGCGGTGCTTAGTCGCATCGCTATGTGCGGTAACTGCGGTTGTTACCGCATCCCTTGTCGTGACAAAAACAGCCGTTTCCATACACAAGGTAAGTCTTCTCATCACTAGACCGATTGGAACATGATAAAACAGTTAACCGCATTCGTGCGTGCCCGCACGGACACAGATAAGTCCTTGTTGATGGGAGTATTTGATCAGGGTGATAGTCACTCGCGTCCGCTTAGTGCGAGACCATACCCCTTCATTCACCACGCTTCCACCTGCACGTTTCCCCTTTTATTTTCTTTTGCAAGTTGTAGCGTACTACACACACATTAGGGTTTATTCTTGGATCTCTTTCTGCTACGCCTCCCACGACCATTGAATCTGATGTGTTCTTCGTCAAAAAGGTTAATGTCTCATCTCATCCTCTCTAATCGGGTACACCATTCCCAACCTTCTAGCAGGTAAGATTTCATCTTTATATCTCTAAAGATGTTAGTTTTCATTTATTAAACCCTAATCTCTCATCCTCTCTAATCGCCTACATCATCCCAACCTTCTAGCAGGTATGCTTTCATCTCTATATCTCTAAACGAAGTATCAATCTGATAACTAAGGATCATTCTTGATTTTTTCACGCTGGTGTCGCACCTGGAGTGCCAACGAAGATGATTTAATCAAGAATGATGTTGGATCTGAAACGGTGTTCATTGTCCTATTCATCGTTTGCGGTGAGGTCACTGTAAACAAGAAGACAACAAATCCGCTTATGATTTTCCTTTTCTCGGTCGTCTATACCACAGAGTGCGTACTTTTCTCTCTCTCTCTCTCTCTCTCTCCATACACCAGATTTTGTACATTTTATCCACTTCGCATCGATTTGTTTTCTACATTTTATCCACTTCGCATCGATTTGTTTTCTACATATCTATTGGTAATTACATTGAGTGAAATCTATAAGCTGACAAAAAGTGTGTCGCTTTTGAAATTATTCACTTTCTATATCACTATTTGAACTTAGGTATGAGCAAATGGTTCCGGTACCGAACCGATACCGAATTTACCGAACATGAATATTTTCGGTACCCATTCGGTATGGACTTTTGACATTTGCGGTACCGATACCAACATTTACAGTTTTTTACCTTCAAATACCGGTACTGAACCGTACCGTACCATACCGTCCAGGTATTTTCGGTATCGATACCCATTTTTGGAGATTTTCGGTACCAGTTGGTACTGAGCTCATCCCTAATTTGAATGAGTAAGTTGCTCATTTCAAAGAATATTAAGGCTATGCGGTATGGTGATGGTCCTCCCTTGGAGGATGATCCGCCACGTAGGATCCACATAGGATGGGTGTGAGGATGGAGCAAAGAGGATAGAAGTATGGAAATGGGGGATGGACCTAAAATGTATATGTATATATTGTATGTATAGGTGTGTGAGAGAGGGAGAGTGATGGTTTTTGTTTTCTTGTGGATCGTCACCACCGTCCCATACTCGACGCCGAGGACGAAGCCGGGGGGCGGGATGGTGTTCCCACCGGCGCCGTTCGGGAACCATCCGGGGACGGTCCCCATACCCAGAAGCCTAAGAAGTTATGAAATCTATATAGGTAAAAGATCTTAATCATATTTCCAGTTATTATTACCCACATTATCTCTTTGTTTGTTTAATTTGTACCGTAGCAGAACAATGAATATTTTTTTAAAATAGTCACTTGGGCCAATAATTTAAATGATTTTCTAACTGTTTAGTAGTCAAAACATGTAGATTGTGCTACTAGCCACACCCATTTTTAGTGATGCAATATATGTTTTTAATTTATTTCAGACAATAGCTACATGACAAAGCGATGCTAGACACTGTAACAAGATGAATTAGAGGATTCCTATGCACCATATGAAGTTATTTTGTTACCAGGTAAAAGTGTCTTTTTCCTTTTTGGTTTCCTTTATCTATAAATATTGTAGTTCGGTAAGTGTAACTTTTCGAAAGTCATCAAAAAACGTTTACTTGATGTTCATGTTGTATCGTAATCTTATATATTTGACAATCAGTGAATGATATACTATTCGAAGTTTTGCTTTCTTAAGCCATTTGGGAGAACTAAAGTTGTCGTCATACATTATAACATGGAACTTCTTAGGCATTTGTTTAATCTTTCTTGGCGGAAACCAAGCCTTTTGGGCTATTGTAGAGCCTTCACTGGTTTGGTGGGGGGGGGGGGGGGGGGGGGGGGGGGGGTTAGAGCACAATCTGTGCTTAAAAAATTTGCCATCTCTAACATAGCTATTGATATGAGCAACATAAACTTCTTTCTTCTGTCATGATGTGTATCATAGATACTGTTGCTTTAAGCAACGAAAATGTATTCTTTGAATTACCCGTTCTTTTTAGCAGCTTCTGTTTGTAAATTCATGTACATTTGGGTTTTCTTTTCTGATTAAGGCATGGTTCTTTGAAAAATTTCCCAATTATAGCGTTGTGTTTTCAGTTTGTATTTTCTTATAGTGTCTAAGTTGCCTTATCAATGAAGGGCATTGCTAAGATTGGGTAGATATTTCAAAGTGAAATTTGGAATTAATAACAACAGAATATATATATATATATATATATATAGGGTTAGGTTCAATGCAGAACTCATATTTTATACAGAACTCTTAAGAACTCTCTAGAGCCCTTGATCTATTAATCAATGGTTAAAAATAAATTAGTGTATAATTGTAATTAAAAGTAAAAATTAAAGAGGTAAATTTAAACGATGCAAGGGTATAATAGTAACATAACATTCTTTGAATTTGGTAAAAACAACATATATCCCGATTTTTCCTCTCAATACTATATCCAAACTTTGTATATCTACGTGCTACTTTTCCTCCTCAATCCTATACACAAACTTTATATAGCACTATTATTTGTTTTTTATGAATATTAGATTAACACAAATTAAAATATGTAACGTCAGTTTCACATTTGTGGATTTACATATATGAAACTCTACAAATTATAAGCTACATATATGTAAATGTTTAAATGTATCTAAAATTTTGAACTAACATATATCTAAATAAGACAAATACATGTATGTATGTAAATAAAATAATTGCATGTGTGTAACTGTTATATACATAAATTAAATGGGAAACTTGTACATATGTTTATAACTATATGTGTTTAGAAGAGAAGGGAATTACATATAAGTAATTGAATTATATATCATAAGTAACATATGTGTAAAACATAAATTACATACATGTAAAATAGTCAACTACATATATGTAAATAATATTAAGTCTATCAAAGCCTATGCAGATCCGAATCAATAAAACAAACATTCTGTACATTTCGTTTAAATAAATATCCTTTTTTTAATTTCGAACATTAGAATTCATTTTTGAAAAATGGAAATGAAATGAAAAGTAGTCCGTACACTTGCATTTTGGATAAGAATTTAGTTACCTTCAGTAATCTTTGTTTTAGTTGGATAGTAGTGAATCAATAGGTAATTTCATAAACTCCATTATCCATTTTTTTACAAATCGTAATTAATTGGTGAGGAGAGCAAAATATGGAGAAAAATTAGGAAATCACTTTTTGAATTTTCACAATTTACTTTAATGCCCCTCATAAATAAAATAATGAAAAAATAACATGAATTAAAATGAGTGGATGTAAAGAGTTCTACAAGTTCTGTAAATTTTTTTGGTTCTGAAATGATCTTGATCCTATATATATATATATATATATATATATATATATATATATATATATATATATACACACGGCATGATGGGTGGCTTAGTTTGAACAAGGGTCAAAACAGGTCGGGTGAGGTTTAGCCACACACTTATTTAACCATTTAAAATTTTTTATTGTAAATAATTTATGCGTTAATTACTTAATTGGTATCACAAAAATAATGTTGTTTATACAATTATAATCTTAAACTTTAAATACAACAATTTTGAAAGTTGTATGCTAATGCGGTTGACCCATTTCAACTCATTTTTATACTTTAAATTGAACTTGCTTAAGACAAAAGTAAATATCACCGCACAAACCAAATCATGAAATCTTTTCTTCTCAGAAGTAAAATATTAATGGGATTTAACACAATGTGTGTATTGTGTGCAATTTTGTGCTCTTCTAATTCTTGGAGTCAAACTAACTACTTACAACTTTCATAGCCGTGAATGTCAGTAATGACTAAAATCATTTTGGAAATGTATTAAATGACGGAATTTTATATATCATTAAAATACATATTGTGGTTTTCTATATTTATTTTGGTGTGACTTTTTTGTGAATAAACTTGGAGGCAGGAAGACTATTGATTGATACAACAATCCGTGAAGACTTTACATGTTTAAGGGTAAGTGGATCAAATACCTAGGTGCTTTTGATAAAAAAAATTTATTAACCATGAAGAGTTTACAAGTTTAAGGTTGTCTACATCTACCAATCTCAGACCCTACTTTAGTTTTGTTATAGGTGGGATTTACCGAGTATGATGATGTTGTTTAATTAGAGCTGAAATGAAGAATTAAATGACTGGTAATGTTGAAGCTATATTATAAGGATTATTACAGGTCAATTTCCTATATTGAAAACCTGGAATGGGACATGTATCTATACATGTTTTTAGCCATAATATGGATGAAAATATGAACCCTTTTATGAAACATTCAAAATATTTTGGCTTTTTCTAGTAAATAATGTTTATGTTTATCATAAAATAAAGACAAATACTTGTGTCATTATCAGGGGCGGATCTATAGAGGACCAAGGGGTAGCCTCCGCTACCGCTTGGTCGGAAAATTTTTGACGTTTTAGTGTAAATTTTGGAAAAATTTGACGTTTTTTCGATTTCGTTACCGCTTATTTATAAAACGTTCCCGCTTGGTCGGAATCCTAGATCCGCCACTAGTCATTATGAAACATTTCATACATTTTCGCTTTTGTTTACCATACATTGTTATAATGTTACTTGATGTTTTATTTCAGTTGAGTTGACTATCTATGTTTTTATGTTTTAATAGTGAAATGGTTTAAAGACTCAACGCAATCTAAATTATTGAAATTGTCTCCAATCTTATTTCTTTTTTCTTTTTAGGCATATTATACATGCTAATATAAAGTCATTTGATGAATTATAAATAAAAACTTTTGTTGACACTAAAACCTATCCACCCGTATACTACTAGTTATTTGATATTGAACAACTAAATAAACTTTTGAGAAATATATTTAATTAAAATATACCCGTGGAGACTTTCTAAAATGGTGTGTGCTATCATCTGACTTTCTTCTTGACGTGGGGTTGGATTATATGTTCACTTGTAGATAGAAGACGACTATCAAGTTAGCTCTGAGTAGTGGTATGCTAGACATTCTGTTGTGGCACCAATTACAAGATGCCATCCATGAGGTTTTGATTAGTTCTTGTCATCTCCACTTTTTATGTTATTACACGCTCGTGCGAGAGCATTTAGATTAGACTATGGGATGCAGGGCTGCAAACGAACCAAACGTTCGGTGAACAGTTCGTGAACCGTTCGACGGGAAGTTCGTTTGTGTTCGTTCGTTCGTTTATTAAACAAACGAACACGAACAAGAAATTCCGTTCGTTTAGTTAATTGAACAAACATGAACAGAGGTCGTGTTCGTTCATTTATGTTCAAAGGATGATCGGTTACGTAGGTGTTCACGTAAGCGGGTGTGAGGATGAGCTTAAAGGGATGGACCTAGGGCATATGGTGTGGGCGGCAAAGTGGTTCGGCAAAGTGGTTTTATCGCTCGGGAACACCACCCCCAACCATCTTTGCCGCGCGGTGGAGGTGGAGGTGCGGTAACAGGTTGCCGATCGGTGAAGGGAGGGAAGGAGAGAGAGGGGGGCGTGTGTGGTGGGGTTCATGTCATCTCAACCAATCACACTTTTTTTCCTTTTTTTTAAATAGTTTACTAATTCATTAAGTGTCTTAATCATTGCCAACACTTTTGAGCATAGTTTAAACACTTTTCATTGAATGACATGGCACACTCTCATTGGTTGATTTTGAAGTTTACCACTTTCAAGTGTCTAACCACTCCCTACACCCTAATAACTACTTACTAAGTTTATCATTTTATAAATATCTACTCATAATTTAAACAAAAGGTGAATTGAAAATAAATAAATGAAAAACAAAACAAAAGGAAGGACTTACAGGAAGTAGTTCTGGAGGTACTATCTCAAGTTGGTCGACAACTTGTTCACTATTAGCGTTTTGTACTCGCTTTTCCTTTAAGAAATAACATGAGAGAGAAAAAAGATTTACTACTTAAAACTATAAATTTCTGATAAATGCTATAAATTGGTGTTGAAAAACTACTTGCAAAAGAAACTACAAACAATGAAGAAATTGGTAATATAATAGATGATATGGTGTTGATATTTGGCATATTAAGATAATACCATAAATACCATCAAATGAATTAAATTACATATCTAAATTGGTACTAGCATAAAGTATAAGAGAAAAGGATATTAATAGAAGATAGATACAATATCGTATGCCTTTCCCACTTGAAATGGAATATTCATATACATTCTATCAAAGAAATTGGATGTCGAGAATTCGTCCAGGATATGACATAAAATGAAGATTAGTGTTCTAAAGAAAAATTCATATAAAGTTATGCAACATGTATGGGCGAACCGTCCCAATTAACCAGCATAATAATAGGGTCCTAATGTTAACACATAGGAAAACTTATTTACACATGGTGTATACGGGCCGTATACTGTTATACGGCCCGTATAGAATAAAAAAAATGACAAAGTCTGTGCCAGCAGACTTTATCAGTTTTTTTTATTCCATACGGGCCGTATAACAGTATACGGCCCGTATACACCATGTGTAAATAATTTTGTCTGGTCGTATACAATGTATACGAACATGTATAACTTGTTTGGAAAGATGACCGAATAGAGATCTGAATAACAAACTGTGGATAACTTGTTTGCGTTATCCACCAACAATCCGTTCATTATCTGTTGTTGTCTAAAACAATATCAATTAACGTTTGGAAAGATGACCGAATAGAGATCTGAATAACAAACTGTGGATAACTTGTTTGCGTTATCCACCAACAATCCGTTCATTATCTGTTGTTGTCTAAAACAATATCAATTAACGTTCAGTTGTGTACACATATTCATCACCGGTTTCTACAGCACAAGCACATACACAGGGAGAATGTTCTCGAAATTGAAGGAAAAGAAAAAATGGTTGCTGGTGTTTTTCACTATCAGGATTTTATTGGTTTGTTTGAGAATCTGATTCCAATGTCCTACTACTACAATCCTTCCTACATTATTGAAAATTACTATATCACCCGCCATTCTCTTGCACCCGTATACATTGATTGTGGATACACAATTTGTTGGAAGAACCCGACACGTCTTCTGCTAGTTACCCTTTTCTTCGATTTCAACAAATCTTTGTGTAGAGATCTTTACGTACAAATTTGCATCATCCTTACGGTTACAAAAATGAAGTATTAAAAGATGTTAGTTTCTTGACAATATGGTTTCTCGACAAATGAAGTATTATCTGTCCTTGCTGCCTCTTCGGTTGGTAAAAGACATAGGATGATTTCTAATACAGGCTCTTTTAGAGAAGCGTTGGGATTCAAGGGTTTATGAGTAAAAGATGTTAGTTTCTTGACAGTATGGTTTCTCGACAAATGAAGTATTATCTGTCCTTGCTGCCCCTTCGGTTGGTAAAAGACATAGGATGGTTTCTAATACAGGCTCTTTGTCAGTTGTGGTTGATTTATAGGAGGAGGTTATGAAACGAATATATGTTTATGCGAATTCCCAACATCCTTATTGTATCAGAACGATCCTTGACTTGAATTTGTGGATTTCGGTTGGGTCAGAAACTTAACAAGAGAAGCAACTAAAAAAATACAATTGATTACTCGGTAGAATAACAGGTCCGTTCAAGTTGAGCTTCCTGATGCAATTTTCACAGTGGTACCAATGTCCTACTACTACAATCCTTCCAACGCCTGATTCCGATACAACCCTTGATGTTGAAACCGGTTTTACCTCATGAAAAGGAAAGACAGAATTTTTTTTAGAGAAGCGTTGGGATTAACGGTTTATGACTCAAAGTTAACATTCTGATTCAGATCCAGAAAGCAGATGTTTAGTAGTGTTTGAGAAACTAACAAGGTAAACCTGAATTTTCAAAATTTTAGACACTTACTTGAACCGTTAGTAATGCTAGATGTCATTTTGGCTGAACCACAACCTATTACAGCACTGTATGAACCTGTGTTTTGAAAATAGGCTTTGTTCTTCGTTTATTGGATCGTTCTAATAGATTAAACAGGTTTTTACCATTTTTACCACATGTATACGGGTCGTATACGATTTATCGACCGTATACGGTTGGTAAAAAATATTTTTACCAATCGTATACATTGTATACGATGTTTGTATACAGGTCGTATATTGTTATACGGCTCGTATACTATGGGTAAAAAATGGTAAAAAAGGGTTTATTCTCTTTAATCTATTAGAACGATCCTTGTCTTGAGAACCTGATTCTGATTTAAACAATGGAATTTGTGGATCAACAGAAATAACTGAAAATAACTCGCCATTCTCTTGCACCTGTATACGTTGATTGTGGATTTAACTTGCAAGAATTGTGTCCGTCGCATGATAGAAGAACCCGACACGTCTTCTGTGATGATTCGAAACATTCACGAACCACAATGGACTCAGACTCATACTACTAGCAGAAGAACCCGACACGTCTTCTGTGATGATTCGAAACATTCCGAATAACTAGTAGAAGAACCCGACACGTCTTCTGTGATGATTAGAACGATCCTTGTTTTGTCACATACATGGAAAAACAAGGACCATTCACCTCTTTCAACCTACCAAAACACCAAAACCCGTACCGGTGATTGTTTATCCATACTATTCTACATAGCCGTATTCCCACTCACAAGTTGTTGATACATATCGTCCGTTCAAGTTGAGCTTCCTGATACATATCGTTCGTAAGAAACTTTTCGTGCACTGAACCTTCAGTTGTGTACCCTTCAATCTTCTTGAGTATTTTTCTAACTTTATGCTTGCATCCACCACAGTGAATATTAACTTTGAGTGAAAGAGTTAGGAAACCGGACGGAATATATGAAGAAACTGTTGGAATTTGTGGATTTCGGTTGGTTCAGAAACTTAACAAGAGAAGCAACTAAAAAAATACAATTGATTTCTCTTCCGGTTACCAGGCCTATCATCTCCGTCTACGTTTGGTTTCCTCAACGAAGAACCATCAGCCATTATCAGGTGTCGATTGTTGAAAGTTTGAACTGATTATTTGTTATCAGGTGAGTTTCTGCTTATAGTTCTTTCTCGGCACTTTTATATTTAATCTGATTTCTTGAAGTTAAACAACATGAATTTATAATGGCCAATAATCCGTTGAACCTATGTTTTGAAAATATGCTTTGTTCTTCGTTTATTGGATCGTTCTAATAGATTAAAGAGGTTTTTACCATTTTTTACCATATGTATACGGGCCGTATACCGTTTATACGGCCGTATACTCTCGGTAAAAAACAAATTTACCGATCGTATACAATGTATACGATGATTGTATACGGGACGTATATTCTTATACGGCTCGTATACTATGGGTAAAAAATGGTAAAAAAATTGTTTATTCTCTTTAATCTATTAGAACAATCCTTGTCTTGAGAACCTGATTCTGATTTAAACAATGGAATTTGTGGATCAACAGAAATAACTGAAAATAACTCGGCATTCTCTTGCACCGGTCGAATAATGGCCAATAATCCGTTCATAATCGTCGACGACGTCACTGGGGTTTTTTCTCTTCCAGTTACCAGGCCTATCATCTCCGTCTACGTTTGGTTTCCTCAACGAAGAACCATTAGCCATTATCAGCCCTTTTTTCCTTTGGTTTCTGGTTGATTTTGAGGGTGAGGGTTTTGAATTGATTCATGCGCTCAAGTTTCAACTACTGGAGTGAAAATTGATAAAAAAAAATGGTTTATTCTCTTTAATCTATTAGAACGATCCTTGTAACCATCAACCGTTCAAGTTGATATAGGAGAGTTGATGCAATTTTCCAAGCATTTTATCGTGTGTTGTAATTTTAATGAAGCAATGAAGATTGAATATGCAAACCGCATCCGTCTTCTGTTATAGATAAGCGTATCACTCGATCCACTTACATTCGAATAACGCTGAGAATCCACAACGCTTATGGCCAGATTCTTTCCTTCAATCTTGGCAAAATCAATGCCTGCTTGTTTTATTATCACGAAAGTACTGAACAACCGAGATAACAGCTCCGGTATTTATCACCAACTCATCTTTGGTAGTGTTTATTTGAGAACCTGATTCAGTTACACAACGGTCTCTTTGCTTTGTCCACTAGAACTATTTGTGTATGCATTCTTTTGGTAGTTAACAACGCTAATTAGAAAAAAATCTGTAAAATTAATCATATCGATTGCTATAACAGGATGGATGTGACACACATAGATAGATAAACTGTCACAGTTGTCAAGACTGTTTGTCGGGTTTCCAGTGCTCACACAGGGTGATAAACAACGCTGATACACGTAACATCTAGTTACAAAAGATTGCGGTTTGTATTTCGCATAGCCATCAAGCTCAAAAAGAAAACTTGTGTTTCCCATAGTCACAAAAGATTGCGGTTTGTATTTCGCATAGCCACCGTTTCAGTAGTAAAAAATGGTTGCGGTTTGTATTTCACATAGCCACCGTTTCCGTAGTAAAAAACGGTTGGGTTTGCACATTCAATCTTCAATAGTTCATTAAAAAACCAGTAGAAGAACCCGACACGTCTTCATGTAACGGAGAATGTTCTAGAAATTGAAGGAAAAGGAAAAGATTTGTTGAAATCGAATTTGACAACTATGACAGCTTATTAAAAGTAGCAATCACCTCCAATCATTTCCTGGTCAAATCACACACTATAAAGTTTAAAGTTTTCGTGTGTTGTAGTTTGGAAAGATGACTGAACAGAGATCTGAATAACAAACTGTGGAGAACTTGTTTGTGTCGGGTTCTTCTGCTAGTTACTCGATCAACGGACTGATCGGTAACGTTACTCTACTTGTGCTCCGATTTAAGCGACGTGTTCCGATCAATGTTGTTAAAGATGATGAAGAGTTTAGAAACCCTAGAATGATGGTGTTTTTACTGGAAAAAACGTGATAAGTGAAAAAACACCCTTATACACGGGCCGTATACATTTGGTAACATCAAAAACCTACCAAAATAATTCCATTGAGCCGTATAAGTTTTTCAAATCGTATAAACGTGTATACGGCTCGTATAACTATATACGGGGCCGTATATAATAAAATCAAAAAAACATTCTCTGCGCATTTTCCTATTCAAAAACATTCTATACGGGCCGTATAAGTGTATACGGCCCGTATACACTAGGGGATGTGAAAATAAGATATAGGGTATATGGGAATAAGGGGAGGCTAATAATAAACCAGCTTAATTATAGGATGGCTAGATATCAATTAATGAGTTTTTGGGTAACCATGCTTTCTATAAACGGCCAACGAAATAAATGCTCGGTTATCCTAGGTAACCCATTGGCAAAATGCAACCTCATACGCCTATGACCACAGACAAGCGCTAGGTTGTCCACTATGACCGGTTCCGGGAAAACAGGCTGTCCAAAAGCTCACTGTAGTAAAATCCGGTTGGGATCAGATTCGAATTTGAGACCTATAACCTCAAACCAAAATCTTCACTTCCCTTCCAATACCAGTTGAGCTATAGTTCATTAGCTAGGTAACCATTCTTAATTCTACATGTTTCAGGAAACCACGCTCATGACAACATCATATAGGATGCCTAGATATCAATCAATGAGTTTTATTTATTTTGAGTTATTGGAACAAGTGTGAAAAACAATATTTATTTTGAGTTTTATTTATTTATTTATTTATGAGTTTTATTTATTTTGAGTTGTTTTTTTTTACTTTGTTTGGTTGAGTTTGAAAAACAATATAGTTTTAAATATTTCAATTTTAATAGTAACTAGTATTAAACACCCCCCGCGTTGCGGCGGGGCTATCAACGTTGAACCTGCAGCGTGTTAATACGAATAACTTAGACCGAAACGTAAAACATATAAAAGAATAACTAAGTTGACCTATTACCCGCACATTGCAACGAACCTATAAAACCGGAAAAAATAGACGATATTGAACCGCACACATGTTGCGCCATGTTAACTCGCAGAATTTAAAACGGAACGTAAAACGAAAACTTTGCGTAAGATGAAAAGTATGAGGGACTAAAGTTGAAAGTAAAAAAGTTGCGAGGTTAAATTGCGAAAGACGAAAACTTTTGGGTTAAAAGTAAAAAAATCAAATAGGTTAAGGTTAAAAGTGAAAAATTTAGTTTTTTTTTTTGAAAATCCCCCAAAGCATTGAGTACAACCACTCTTTGCCTACAAATGTTGAAAATTTATAATATGGAAATAGTAATTTTCTTTTTATTGTCTTGGTCTTTTCTTAACATGAAGTGATCACCGTGGTTTTCGCATATAATGAGGGTGTGATATTGGGTTATGGATGTTCACACTTCTTTTACTGTTACCTTTATTCTCTTTTGTTACATCTTGCTTTTGTAATTGGTTATGGTGTCTTCCTTTTATTTGAGATAAAACAACTAAATAAACTTTTGAGAAATATATTTAATTAAAATATACCTTTGGAAACTTTCTAAAATCGTGTATGCTATCATCTTCGTGGTGTGGGATTTGGATTAGGGATGAGCAAAGCGGTATCCGATACCGAACCGATACCGATACCGCCTAATACCGATCCCGAATTTCACCCAAACTAGGTACCGATACCGATACCGAAACATGTCGGTTCGGTATCGGTAAGGTACGGTATCGGTATTATACCGTATTTTGAGGGTCGGTATCGGTATAATACCGATACCGTATCGTACCGATACCGAAAACGCCAAAAAGTGGATACCGATCGGGATACCGAAAAGTGCATGGTATCGGTATTTCGGGATCGGGATCGGTATGGTATCGGTATGGGATCGGTATTCGGTGGCATATGCTCATCCCTAATTTGGATTATATGTTCATTTGTAGATACAAGTTATGTAGTTAATATCTCGATATATCACCGATATATCACTGATATATATCGATTATCGGTCTCCTGCCGAAATATCAGTGCAATATATTGGTCAGAATATCAGTATCGATAATATTGGCAATATCGGTATTTGACCGATATATCACCTATTTTTTCGATATCGGTACCTTTCATCTTATTTCCGACATCATCCAGGAAGGTGTGAGAAATTCATATAATCTCCACTTTTTTATGTTATTACATTCACACACGTGATATGATGATTTTCTAGGTGTGTGGCGTAGTGCCATCCACACATTTCGAATTTAGGATGCACATGGATTCATTATTAACTATTTCTTATCACTAAGTTTATCATTTCATAAGTATCTACTCATAATTCAAAAGAGGTGAAGTGAAAATATAAATAAAAAAAGGAAGGACTTACATGAAGTTCTTGAGGTGGTATCTGAAGTTGATTGACAACTTGGTTATTATCCGTGTGTTGTACTTGTTTCTCCTTTAAGAAATAACATGAGAGAGAAAATAGATTTACTACTCAAACTAGTAAGTTCGTGATAAAAGTTATAAATGGGTGTTGAAAAACTACTTGCTAAAAAACTACAAAACAATGAAGAAATTGATATTATAAGGCTATAGGGTGTGGTCATGACCCTCATGACCATCATGACCCTCCATGTTAGTGCCATGTAACTAATCTTTAATCCACCATCCAAAACCACTACTCTAAGGGTATGGTCATGACCCAAACCATTAGCCCCTTATTTATTATCTTAGTCTAAACAAAAAGGAAATGATTTGTTGAAAAATAGAAAGGAGGACCATGGTTGCCATGGTTTAATCCATGCAAACCATGGTGGATCAATCAAGGGGGTGGTGTAGCCTTCCATTCATGTTCCTAGGTGGCAAATCATGTCCCAACCATGATCCCCACACCCTATAGCCTAATAGATGATAAGGTGTTGAAAGTTGGTGTACAAAGATATTACCATAAAAACCATCTACCATGTTTATTTATGTAATATGGCTAGTAAAGTGCTCTGCACGTTGCCGCGACGTTTCAAAAAAATTTACGTTAAGACGTTGACCAAATAAAAACATACATAAAAATAAGCACGAAAACCTATTATATTTGACCAAATTCATTTCCAGAAAAAAATAAAACTTACGTCAAAACGTATACCAACCCAAAATGTACATAATAATAAGCATAAGAACATAATATATTTGACCAGACTTATTTCCGGGAGAAAGTTACATCGAAACCTAAATCAACATAAATTTATGTACACATGTACAAAAAATTAAACACGTAAAACTCGATTAAAAGTTAAGAGACTATAAGTGTTAATGCTGATTTTTTTTTTTTGAACGGTGAGAATCTTTAACAGTTGAGAGAGAGATCTCACACCCTCCCAACCAGAGGGCGCTAACCCCACTCTGGTTAGACTATGTTGTTTGGTATGCAACAATGAGAGGCGGAATGGAATGGATGATTACGAGGGAACGAAGAAAAAGATGTTTTGTTGGTCAATGATATGGAATCGCCCATTCCAAAAAGTATTCAATTCCCTCAAAATCATTCCATCAACCCCCATTCTTTTTTTCATTCCATCCCCTCTTGCACCATTCATCAAAAACACCTCAACCCACCACCTTCGGCACAACCCACCACTAACGCCATCGCCGCAACCCGCCACCGCCTTCGTCGCCACTCCGACAGCCACCACCATCGCAGCTAACCACCACCATCGTCGACGCCACCACCAACCGCAACCGCCGCCACCGCTACTCGTCGTCGTCGCATTGCCACTCGCCGTCGCCACCACCACCCATCGACGTCGCCGCCGCCCACCACCACCACCTATAACCACCCACAATCACTACCACCGACCACCACTCATCGCTGATGTTTTTCTTGCCTACCAAACAATACATAATAATAATTCATTCCATTCACACATGGTAACCAAACAAGACATGGAATGGTAATGATCCATTGCATTTCCTTGTCCATTCATTCCTTCGTCCATTCCATTACCCCATACCAAAACAGACCCCAAGGGTGGTGGATGGAACGAATTTGAGAGAGTAAAATGTCTTATGTAATGGGTGATTTCATAGGTATTTTTAACGTTTAAGATTTCACCCGCTCACCTTTACATACATGTTCTTTTTGTTTCAGGTTTAGTCCTTTATTAAAACCCAAATAGTTTTTAGGGTTAAGCGTCACAGGGATGCCAAAAATGTGCCGAATATACTATACACTTTAAATCCTTTTTCATGTTTTCCCCGCGGTACAACACGTGTTACACCTTACTAGTTTCCTCTATCAAATTATAATATAGTTTCATTCATAAAAAATTACTAACAAAAAAGATGAAGTAAAAAAAAAGGAAGGTCTTACAGGAATTTGAAAAGTTGTTATTTGAAGTTCGTCGACAACTTGGTCCTTATTTGGCTCATGTACTTGCTCCTCCTTTAATAAATAGTATTTGAGAAAATAAAATTAATGCTCAAAACTATAAATTTGTCATAAAACTACAAATTGGTTGTGAAAGCTATTTGCTAAGGAAAACTATAAAACAATGAAATAATTGATAATATAAGAGATGATAAGATGTCAACGAAATTGGTGTCCAAAGATGATACCTTAAAAATAAAAACCATCAAATAAATTTAACAATAAATAAATTACCAGTTAAATTTTGTAACAAAATAATGAATATGAAAAGAAAATTAACATAATGTAGAATTAATTCCATAAACAAGTTAAATTTGGTAACAAAATAATGAATATCAAAGAAAGTGGGCGTTCCACTGTAACTTCTATACACGAAAACGATTGGTGGCGAGAATTCATCCAGGATATGGATGTGAACTAAAGTTTTGTTTTTTTGCGTTTGACAATGCATATAGTGTTATGGAACATGCAATATTTCAAATCCAAATAAAAAGGTGAGAAAGTGACAAAAACACATTATTATCTACCCCAAAGGGCTGCCAATCAGCAAGGGCATGACTTTCATCAAAGGAGATCCCATCTAAGTCCTATAAGCCTCAACCAAGGGCAGCCTCGCTAACCAATTCTTTAAATGGAAGCACCAGAGATTGGTTCTTATAAAGTAGAAATTTACTTTATTTGACAAAAGTATGGACATACAGTTTCAGTTGTGGATCAACATTGATGTTTTTTTTGTAAGAAGTCTAGCTTAAATTTCAATTGCATTATCATAGGTTGGCTTTAATCTTTGAAAGGTTTTGTGTTTAAATGACATGATTCTTCTCTTCAATTGTGTGTTATTTGGATATTTTTAGGACCCTTTCTATGTAATAATTTAGCCAAAAGAAATTGTATCATTGAATATGCTTAATACTTATTTCTTATGCATTAAGATAATAATATGCACCCCATGATTACACACACACACAAACATACCCGACTTACTTGAAAGACCAATGCTTTCTCAAGTTCGTTGAGAACAACTTTCATTGTTGGGCGTTGGTCTTGAGTCTCCGCCACACACCGGTTTGCGACTTTTAAAAATGTGTACAAAGAATCCTTGTTGGCTCCTCTAATTGGACTATAACTCTTTTTACCGGTTCCTTCCTTTAGTGTAGGATCAACCATGTCCTCTATTGTTCCGTTGGAGAAGTTTTGTCTTGCAACATGAACGAGCCCTTCCTCACTCTCCGTAAGGTAAATTTGGTCACCAGCTTTTCTTCCGCATAGAATTTCAAACATAACTACTCCAAAGCTATACACATCCGACTCTCTTTTTAGCTTACCGGTCTTCGCATATTCTGGATCCACGTGGCACTTTGACTTAAAATATGTTCTTTTACATAGAGCTTCGTCTTTTTGATTTGGAGGCAGGAATACTGCTAACTCAAAGTCTTCGATCTTTGCCCTCCAATTCTCATCCAACCCAAATCTAAAAGGATCTATATCACTGTGTATCATCATTTTTTTATCATCCATCTCATAATGAAGGTAATTCAATGCGTGTGCACCGTCAATGCAGATTTTCAAACGTTTTTCCCAAGTCAAATTATGCATTTTTTTTACGTTACCCAAATAATCACCTAGGAATCCATTAGAAAATTTCTCGATGACAAGTATCCTCTCAAAACTTTCAACACAAAATCCTATTAGAGTGACTATGTTGTGATGCTTAACACTAGCAAGCACTTCAAGTTCTGTGAAAAATAATTCTTCTTCGTGCTCGTCAACTTTCGGAAGGAAGCGCTTTATAACAACTGCGTCGTGTCTCTTAAATAGTTTACTTTTACTTATCCCTTCTATGGAGGAAGGGTTTTCTTTATTAAAATGGCCGAGCTCTACTGTGTACCAAGTATAGCAATTGCTAGAGACAGTTTTATATGTGTCTGAAAAATTATGGGTGGCTAACTTTATATCATCAAGCTCAATCTTCAAGTGTTCCAAGTTATTTCCCTACAAACGTGTGACAAAGGGAAAAGAGAATTACAAATTATGAAATTATATATACCTGTTAGATAAACGAGAACAAAATATGGTTAATAAAATTGATTGAGGCTCTATGTAAATGAGAAGCATAATGAGAGAACGAAGGGATGTGGGGCCACTAATTAAGTGATTCCATGGATGGTGTTTCTTTAGCTATGTATTTGGGATTCGGTTGAGAGGTTTTTTGATTGAGTATAAAATTCTTAAGGGGGATGGTGTAATTAGATAAAGTAGTGTTGTTGAAATTCTTTTAATTTTTCTCTAGTTACTTAACCGTTTTTTTTTTTGTTTTTTTTTATTTTATGAATGAGTACAACTTACGGATTTTTTTCATCGTGTCTAACATTTAACATCCCCTTCTAAAGTCCATCTACTAAAATGATAGATACGTAAGAAATGCTAAACGAAAAGGAGAATAAGGGTAATTGTCAAAGTTAATAGAACAAAAGTACAATTTTAATAAACCACTGATATATGGTGATTTTGAAATAATTTTAATTAAAATTTTCATTTAGTTGTAACTAACATCAATGAAAGAGTTAAATGTCATTTTAGTCCCTGTGGTTTGGGCTATTTTGGCAGTTTAGTTCAAAGGTTTCATTTTTCGCTTGTGGGTTCAAAAAAGTTTCACCGTTGCCATTTTAGACCACTGGGTTAACTTCATCCATTATTTATGTTCACGAGAAGAGCAATTCGGTTATTTTATATGTAATCTGTTAACTAAAAGGGCAATTCGGCCATATAAAATGACCGAATTGCTTTCTCGTTAACAAAAGTAATGGATGAAGTTAACCCAGTAGACTAAAATGGCAACAGTGAAACCTTTTTGAACCCACAGGCAAAAAATGAAACCTTTGGCCTAAACTGACAAAATGACCCAAACCACAGGGACTAAAAATGACATTTAACTCTCAATGAAATTTAAAGTATAATTAATACTATTATTTTGAACGTCGAACATAGCCGCCAGTGAAATTTCTAGATTTCAATTTCAATGGAACAAATATGTAGCAGATCTAACAAACTTGTAACAATTTTCATACCCCACATGCCTCTATAAGAACGTGGGGTATGGGGCGGGGGTTTGGGCGTGGGTTGGGGGAAAACGCCCAAGCAACCACCCCGGGTGGGTTTGGGCGTGGCCCTTGGGGCTTGGCTTTTAAGCCGGGCGTGGGGCGGTCTGGCCATGCTAGTTGGCTGAATCTCATTGGCTTACCCGCCACGTGGAGCGGTTTTTTAAATTTTGAATTTTAAAATTCAAACGGTCCCCCCAAACGGTCCCCCCATCTTCTCGAACCGCCACGCGGGGCTCCCAAAGGCCTATATATTGTAACCCCAACCCCACTGGTCCCCCCATCCCACGAACCCAACAACCCCACCGGCTACCCACTACTCTCGAACCCGCTACCCCACTGGTCCACCCCATCCCACGAACCCAACCCCGCTATGGCATCCTGGACTCATGAAGAGGAAATTGCTCTCGTCACAAGCGTCGTTGACGCTATGAAGGGTCGGCCACCGGGCCAAACAAAATATTGGGTGGAAGCATTCCAAGCCTACCGACATAACGTCGGTAACGACCGCCACAACCTCAACGCGTGCCAACATAAATGGCGCGAGCTACGGCCCAAGCTCGAGCGTTTCAAGGCTTACTACGAAGCCGTTCCCGGTGGCGAGTTAAGCCACGAGGACCGGGTGGCGGTGGCTAACATAGAGTTTCGAGGCAAGGAAAAAAAGGCGTTCGACAAGATCGACCTTTTTGAAATTTTTTTAACGCTTTAGGTTTGTTATTTTGTAATTTTTAGGATTATGTAATGTTTTAAATTTTAATGAAGTTGTAGGTTTTTTTTATAATTGTTGTGTGATTTTTTATAATTTTTTTTGTATTTTTTATTTTTTTTAATTACTCTGCCACGCGGTGCACCCAACCCAAGCCCAACCCACGCCCCGCCATAACCCGCGGACACGTAACCAGGCGGTGGGGGGCTCCCATACCACGTGTCACCAAATGCCCCAACCCAAGCCCAACCCCCGCCCCACCATACCCCACGGTCTAATAATTAGGGTAAGTTACACTTTTCGTCCTTTATGTTTGTAGCGGATTACAATGGATGACCTTTAACTTCAATAATTACAGTCACAGTCCTTTTTTTGGTTAAAAACATTACACCTTAGGTCCTTTAACATTAACCCAATTAAAATTTCCAGTTAAGTCTTACACGTGTCTTGCACTCTAATACAAGAAAATAAAAAAAGATTAACTTTTTCCCACTCTAATACAAGAAAATAAAAAAAGATTAACTTTTTTTAAAAGCGAGTCAACGGCACAATTGCTCCACCATATGGATCACGGAATGTGAAGCTTTTTTTATTCTTCATATTCCAAACTAACAAATTAGTCTTTGTTCATGGGTCTGTAATTTGTTAGGAATGACGCTTTTGAGACCTTATATTTGACAAGGATTCCAATATTTTCAGTCAATAACCCTTTTCATTCATTTCCCCTTCATATTCTTTTTCAGTAATTTCATCTTTTACTTTGTATTAATGGCTGTTTCGTCTTCTTCTTCTTCAAGCAACACTCACATTGAAATGCAAAACTCGGCTCTTAGAAGAATATACATGACGCCATTTTTAGTAGGTCTAATATCTGCAAGCTTTATTGTCGAAGAAGGTCATTGTCATCAAACGACCGATGGCCCAAATCAGCCGGCTAAAACCGAGCGTCTAACCAGTCGCCGGCTTTTCAGGCGGTCGAAATGCATCTTGGAAATGATCCGGGTTAACCTGCGACCGAAGAGTAACCCTGTAACCGGAGAAATCGGCAACAAGTTCAGATTTTGAAGAGGAAACAGGGGCGAAACTAGGGTTCCGGTGACGGAGCCCATCTGCGACGGTGGTGGGGATGGAGACAGGAGGTTTGGTTGTGGTGGGGTTTCTCGGAGGTGGAGGGTGGAGGGAAGTGTGGTCTTGAGAGAGAAAGAAGCTTTACATAAATCCCACTTGTCAAGATTGGGACAGTGGTGAGGGTTTGGTTGTGGGTGATAGAGAGAGAGAGAGAGATGAGGGGTAGAGAGAGTAGTGATGGGTGTTAAAGAGAGGGAGCACTGAATTGAAGAGGATTTTATCTATTAATTTTTATTTTATTTTTATTGTATTTGAATGGTAAAATGACAATGATACTCTCATGTGGAAGGCATATATGTGAGACTTAACTACAAATTTTAATGAGGTTAGTATTAAAAGACTTAAGGTGTAATGCTTTTAACAAAAAAAAAAATAGAAGTAATTGAAGTTAAAGGTCATCCATTCCAATCCAGTATAAAATAAAAAGACAAAAAGTGTAATTTACCCTAATAATTAATTAACTTAGGAGTTAATTGCCAAAATCGTCCCTGAGGTTTGGGCATGTTTGCCATTTTCGTCCAAAATGACACTTTTATACCAAATTGCCCCCAACGTTTGTAACTTTTTGTCATTTTCATCTAAAGCACTAACTTAGTTTATTTTTCTGTTAAGTTGTGGATATTTGGATGAAACTGGCAAATATAAAACCACAGGGACGATTTTGGCAATTTACTCAAACCCTTTTTAATTTCTTTTATTTAATTATTTTTGTTACATATATAATAAAAAAGAATATACATGGAGTTTTTAGAAAAAAAAAATTAATAGTTTTGTCACATAATTTTTATAAATTTTCATCCAAATCACTAACTCAGCTTATTTTTTCTGTTAAGGTGAAGGATGTTTTAAATTTTATAAATTAAGACTGAAATTAATTTACAGCTTCTTTATATAAATCAGTTTTATAAAGAGAAAACGTCATTGGTGTGCAACACATAACAATCGATTACAACTTTTAGTATTTATCAGTTGTAGAGATAGAAAAAAATTTGCAAAACAATACATATTTTTTAAATGTGTTGAGCACCTAGGAAATATGTTGACAGAAATAAAATATTTATTTAATTAAGATTATGAGGATAACTAACTAATACTTATTTTGAGTGGATTGAGTAAAGAAACTTTTGGTTCATAGCATTATAATTATAATTTGGTGGGTAATTTTAAGGTTTGGTAACGATACGTTATTTGATAGAGGGGGGGGGTGCACTGGCTTCTGTTTTTCCTTAGGAGCGAATTTAAAAGAGTAGAAGATGAATTACAAACTTGGTACATATGATAAGATTTTTTTATTTGACCTTTTTCAATAAGGTCACCAGCATTTTAGTTTTATAAAATATAGAGGTTTAAGAAGATATGTAACAAAATTAATTAAATAAAAGAAATTTAAAATAGTTTGAGTAAATTGCTAAAATCGTTCCTGTGGTTTTATATTTGCCAGTTTCATCCAAATATCCTCAACTTAACAGTAAAAATAAACTAAGTTAGTGACTTGGATGAAAATGGCAAAAAGTTACAAACGTTGAGGGTAATTTGGTACAAAAGTGTCATTTTGGATGAAAATAGCAAACCTGCCCAAATCTCAGGGACAATTTTGGCAATTAACTCTAAACTTAGATTGCTGAGGTGGCACTCGGTCTTGCAACTTTGTTGGAATGTGACACACCCGAGTGTAGGGGTGTTCATGAGCCGAACCGAACCGAACGGAGGTCTGCTCGTGCTCGGTTCGGTTTGAAACCGAGCCGCTCGGTTCGGTTCGGATTTAGGAAATCGAGCGGAAATCTTAGGCTCGTGCTCGGTTCGGTTCGCTTTTGCTCAGTTTTATTTAGCATTCCTACACAACCATTCATTCACCAAAATTCACCAACTTATATGTCTCACACACACTTTAACAATTTAACAAAATACAAACATAAAAAGTCCCACAAAAATAAACACAAAATGACATCCAAATGTTTAATGTTTAAGAACATCTAAAATGCAAAATAACTTCAAAAACACGCGTTGAAGTCATTCCAGATATCTTCAATCAAAAAATGAATTCAAAACATAAAATTTGATACAATAACATCAATTGAAACCCATAAAACACCCCTCTTTTTTTTTAACTGAAGAGTTGAGAGAGATTAGGGTTTGCTTTCTTTTTTTTGAATTGAAGATATGAAGATATAAGGATTCTAGGGGCTGGATATGTTACATGTTTATTATATTTAATAAATATAATATATATATATATATATATATATAATAATGAAAATAAATTCGATCGAAACCGAACGAGCGACGAGCTAGCCTACCTATGCTCGTGCTCGGTTCGTTTTTAAACCGAACCGAGCTGCTCGGCTCGGTTTTAACCGAGCAAGGAATCGAACGAGCAAATTTCCGAGCTTTTTCGAACGATCGTCGACGATCTTCGAGCGCCGAGCAGTTTGGACACCCCTACCCGAGTGCTCCTCCTGATGTGGGTTGGGCTCCCTGCTGATATCAACCAAGTTGGGCCAGGTGGGTTTTTATCAGTCATAACATAACAGCCAGGCCTCACCTGGTGTATCCATAGAGAAAGCGCCACACATGCCCTATGTGACTAAGCTCATCACAAATTCTAGGGAAAACCCACAGCCCCAAAAGCCCATTATGATAAAACCCTTGCTTACGTATGACATTTTGTCATGAACGATCTAAATGAGGACACCAGGTATCCCTTGAGCAATGACCCTTTGGTGTATAATTAACAATATTAATTTGTTAAAAGTTGACAAATGTTAATGGGAATTTCTATTTTTTTTTCTCTTAAAATAATATTCTTTGAAGTAAACAAATTTAAAACAAAGGAAAATAAAGTTGAAGGAGTAAATAAAAAAGGTCTTACTCAATGTTTTTTTTCAATGCTCTCTCAAGTCCATTAACAATATTGAACATGTGTGGGCAGTGTGCTCGCTCTTCCATTGGGCATAAATACGTCGTCTGTGAGAATTCTTTAAGTGATCCTAGGGATATTCGATATCGGGACATATGATTCTTTAGACTGGGATGGATAATGTCCAGCAACGTTTCGTTTTCATAGTGGTATTTGGCCAATCAAGTTAGAACGTTATTAGCCTGGTTTTTAATATATGCCTTCCTCTACTTACAATCACTTTTTATAATATAAAAGCCTCACTCACTTAATTTTGTGGATGAATTGTGAATGCTCTTAAAAATAAAGTGTTTTGGTTCATCATCATCATCATTTGCTTCGATTTGGTTGTACACTGTAGAGGCTAGGCTAGTGGGTAGTGTCAATCTATTATTATTTGCTTCGATTTGGTTGTAGAGTGTAGAGGCTAGGCTAGTGGGTAGTGTCAGTGGTGGTAAGGGTGGACGGTATGCTCTCGGGGACTTGTTCGGGGAGGGGGGTTGCCGAGCGGTGATGGGGATGCCGGTCCTGGTTCGGTGATCGGGGAGGAGTAAGGGCGGTGAGTATACACCGATGCGGGGGAAGAGAATTGATGGAGGAGAGAGGGGTTAATGGTGGGCCCTACCATTTTTCAAACAATTACAATTTTTTTTTTTAATTATTTATCACTCTTCATGTGTTTGACCATTGCTAGTGATTGAATGCAAAATGAGGAGTGAAGTAGGGACTTGACATGGCATAAGATTATTGGATAATGAAAGTGAGGAGTGTTTGACCACTCCCTCCACCCTAAGTGGTGGTGGTGGTGAGATCAGTGACATAGGGTACCAAATACATCTTCATAATTTAGAAGTAGCAATTTATAAATTTTAAAAATGTGGATACTGGTAATTTTAAAATACAATATAAAAACAACTTTTATATAATAAACAACTTTTAAATAATAAACAACTGTTATATAACATTTCTTTTAATTAATTTTATTTTAGTTGTAACTAACAATGAATTTTAAAGTATAATTAGCAATATTACTTTGCTAAAAATTAACAAATATTATATGGCAATACCAGTTCTTTTCCTTTTAAAGTGATATTCTTTGAAATAAACAAATTAAGGACAAAGGAAAATAAAGTTAAAACGCGTAAAGGAAAACATAAAAGCCAAAAAAGATCTTACAAAATTTTCCGGTCGAAGTTGAAACTTCAATGCTTTCTCGAATGCTTTCTCAAGTTCATTAACAATATTGAGCATATGTGGTCGATGTGCTCGCTCTTCCTTTAGGCAAGCATACGCCGTTTCTGAGTATATTCTGAGTGATCTTACGGATATTTGGTATTTGGACATATGCTTCTTTAGATTGGGATGGATAATATCCGGCAATGTTTCGTTTTCATAATGATACTTGGCCAAACGAGCCAGAAACCTATTAGCCTCGTTCTTAATATATGCTTTCCTTCCGCACAGTATTTCGAATAAAACGACACCGAATGCGTAGACATCTGACTTGCAGGTTACACCTTTGGTCTTTCCAATTTCCGGATCCATATACCCTATTGTGCCAATAGGTTCAGAAAGAGTGATCTGGTCCATTCGGTTAACTGCTTGTTTGATGGATATTTCAAAACCAGATAACTTAGCTTCCCAGTTCTCATCTAATAAAATTGTGGAGTTGTTAACGTTACGGTGTATTGATTTTCATTGGTATAGAACAAGAAGGTTATAAACTGAATTGATTGTATTTTTCTGTGTGTTTACAATGACAAGGAAGACATCTATTTATACTTTTTACAATGTGATAAATAAGGTAATAGCTTAAAGGAAAAGATTGCTGGGATCGTGGAGAAAATCGTGGAGACAATCGGTGCCAATCTTTCAATTTACGGAAATGATGTCAATTATCTTTGACTGATCCATTCTCTTTTTGACACTCCCCCTCAAGTTGAATAGTGGGATCTCCAAAATTCAACTTGGCTAAACACTTGTCAAGAATTCTGCCGTTCACTGCTTTTGTCAGGATGTCCGCTAACTGGTCTGCTGATCGAACGAAAGGAAGGTCAATACTCTTGGACTCCAGTTTCTCTTTGATGAAGTGTCGATCTACCTCTACGTGTTTTGTTCGGTCATGCTGAACTGGATTTTCTGATATTTTAATAGCCGCTTCATTGTCGCACATGATCTTGCTTGCTTCTCGTGGGGGAAACCCGACTTCACTTAAAAGTTTCCTGATCCACAAGACTTCTGCCAAACCTTTAGCTATTCCCCTGAATTCAGCTTCTGCACTTGAAAGTGCAACAACCTTCTGCTTTTTGCTTCTCCACGTTACGAGATTTCCTCCTACTAAGGTGAAATAGCCTGAGGTCGATCTTCGATTTCCTTTATCTCCTGCCCAGTCTGCATCGGTATACGCTTCAGTTCTTAGATGTCCATTTGCCTTGAACAGAACACCGTGGCCAACGGTCCCCTTAAGATACCTGATGATTCTCCAGACTGCATTCATGTGGGCAACTTGGGGTTGATGCATAAATTGACTGACAACTCCTACTGCGTAAGCTATATCTGGGCGAGTATGTGAAAGGTAGATCAGCTTTCCCACGATCCGTTGATATCTGTCTTTATCTGCCAACTTTGCTCCTTCCTCCATATAAAGTTTTTGGTTAGCAATCATAGGTGTCTCTGCGGGTTTACAATCGATCATCCCTGTCTCTGCTAACAAATCAAGGATATACTTTTTCTGGCAGATGAAAATCCCCTGTTCTGACCTTAACACTTCAATTCCTAGGAAGTATTTTAACCTTCCCAAATCCTTCATTTCAAAGTCCTTAAACAGATTTGCTTTTAACTTTGTCATCTCTTCTTCATCATTTCCCGTAATTATCATATCATCAACGTAGATAACCAGACAAGTTATGAATTTCCCTCTTCGTTTGAGAAACAAGGTATGGTCCGAATTGCTTTGTTTAAAACCATATCCTTTCATTGTGATGGTGAATCTGCCAAACCAGGCACGAGGGGATTGTTTTAATCCATAAAGGGATTTTTTTAAGCGACAAACTTCTCCAGGTCTGAAATCTTCCGCAAAACCAGGAGGGGCTTCCATATAGACTTCTTCTTTAAGCTCCCCATGTAGGAAAGCATTTTTTACGTCAAGTTGATGAAGGGGCCATTGTTGATTTGCAGCAATTGAAAAAAGGACCCGAATTGTGTTGATCTTTGCAACAGGGGAGAATGTCTCTGAGTAATCGATACCATATGTCTGAGTATAGCCTTTGGCTACCAACCGCGCTTTGTGCCTTTCAATGGATCCATCTGGTTTGTACTTTATAGTGAACACCCATCTACAACCAACTGGTTTCTTTCCTGTCGGAAGAGTACATTTCTCCCAAGTATCATTCTTCTTTAAGGCTTTCATTTCTGTCTCCATTGCATTCTTCCATTCTTCCGACTCTAAGGCTTTGTCTGCATGAGCCGGAATCTCTTCATTATAAAGTGTTGCCATGAAAGATTTTGCTTCTTGAGAAAGATTCCCCCTAGCTATATTAGCCACCGGGTACCTTGAGCTTCGTGACTCCTTCTCAGGGGTGTACCGTTTGGGGGGGATTCCCCTGTTCGATCTTGGAGGTAAAACATAACTCGCCACTTCTTCTGTTGGTTCTGTGACTTCATTATCATGGTTAGAAGGCAAAACAAAGTCAGGGTTATCATCAACAGTTATTACCTCAGGTATCGGGTCGGATGGAGTCTCTTCAGTGGCACTTTGCGCTTCAGATTGTATATGTGGAGTAGGTTCGATGTGGTTTGTACTGGGGTTTGTGGGTTCGCTGTGGTTTGTAGTATCTTCAAAAGATGGGATTTGGGTTAGCCAACTCAGTGCGTCTATAGGTTCATTCTCCCCCTGACCACTGGGTTGGGTATTATAGAAATACTCGGTTTCAAGGAATTCACAGTCCATTGTGGTGTACATGTGATGAGTTTTGGGATTGTAACATCGATAACCCTTTTGAGTTATCCCATACCCCACAAAAACACATTTCTCAGCACACGGGCCAAGTTTGCCAAGTTTTGTTCGATTGATTTTAGGTATGTTGGCAAAAATAGAGCAGCCGAAAATTTTAGGTTCAAGACTATGCTCAGGGGGGATGCGAACAAATTTTGACATGTTATCTAGGGGTGTTTCAAAATTGAGGATTTTTGTGGGAAGGCGGTTTATAAGGTAGATAGAGGACGCAACGGCCTCGGGCCACCAAGAAGTGGGGACATGAGATTCAAGTAACATGGCCCGAGTCATTTCAAGGATTATGCGGTTTTTCCGTTCGGAAACACCATTTTGTTCGGGAGTGTGAGGGCATGTGGTTTGGTGGATCATTCCTTTATCTTGAAAAAATTGTTTCATGGCCGTGTTTACAAATTCCCCCCCATTATCAGATCGAAGGACCTGAATTCCCGTTTTGAATTGAGTATTAATCATGTCATAGAACATGAGAAATTTTTCGTACACTTCTGATTTGTGTTTGAGAAAGTATACCCATGTCATTCGGGTACAATCATCCACAAAAATTAGGAAAAAACGAAAACCTTGTCCCCCTACAACAGGAGAAGGTCCCCAAACATCTGAGTGGACTAAGGAAAAGGGCAAATCAACTCTTGAATTACTAGGTTTGTATGATTTTCGATGACTTTTAGCAAGAATGCAAGTCTCACAATTTATTTTACTATTAGATGGAAAAAGGTTTGGAAATAAAAGATGTAAATAACCAGAAGAAGGATGTCCCAATCGACGATGCCACAACCAGGCTTCTCGCTCAAGAGTCCCATGAGCCAGCATTGCAGTGCCATGTTGATTCACCTCGTCCACATAGTACAATCCTTGACGCTCAGTGCCACGTCCAATGATCACACCCGTCCTGATATCCTGTAAGATACAAAAGGTAGGGTGCATTAGTACGATGCAGTTAAGCTCCTTGGTAATATGACTGATTGACAACAGTTTGTGAGACAATGATGGTATGTAAAGACAATTTGACAACTTTAGGGTGGGTGATATTTCAACGGTACCACCTCCCTTAACATGACAAACGTCACCATTGGCTGTTCGAATATGGGTTCTTTTTGGTTGGGATTCGGATACAATATCCGATAGGTCACATGTCATAGTATCAGTTGCTCCACAGTCAAAGATCCATGGAGCATCTTGTTTCATGTCACTGCTTTGGGCCATATTTGCAACTCCCATGCTAAGAGGAAAAATATTAGATTGTGAATAGGGATCATTCATAATTTCCATAGAACTTGAGGGGTTTGAATGAAACCTCTCAACCCCTATACCTGCTGAGTTATCTTCTTTATTTTCAACCCTAGCAATCCCACCAAAAGCTTCGCCGCCGCCACCATCGTTACCACTGCCGCTGCTGGTGGCTTTGCTGCTGCCCACGGTGGCGACCCCTTTTCCATCATCTGTTTCGATTGTCTTCTTCTTGTGCCCGTCGTTCCACCACTCCGGGTAACCTACAATCTTGAAGCACTGTTCTCGGGTATGCCCTTTCATATCACAGTGGGTGCATTTGAGTTTTGATTTGTCAACTTTTGGCTTGAAGCTTGGATTCGATCGACGTGTTTGACCCCTAGAAACAAGCCCTAGGGCTCCGTCGTCAGTGATTCGAGTAGCAGCTAAACCTGCTGCAATTCCTGATTCAGTGGTGTTGTTGAAGATCCCTTGATGTGCGGTTTCTTTTCGGACAGCGGCATAAGCTTCTTCTACTGACGGCAATGGATCCATACGGAGAATTTCTCTCTTGACGGTATCATATTGCCGGTCAATAGCATTCAGAAACTGAAACAACTTTTGTTCTATTCGAATTCTGTTGTAAGTGGCGATATCAACTGTAGAGGTCATAGGGTTCGGATCCCTACGATCAATCTCTCCCCAGATCCCTTGCATTACAATCCAGAATTCTTCAAGCGGAGTTCCATTCTGTTTAATCCCATTTGCCTTAACATGTAAGTCAAATGTTTGAAGCTTATCCTTTCCGCTGCTATATGTGGTAACGAGTGCTTCCCATAGTGTTTTAGCGGTGGGAAACTCGGTTAGATTACCTGCAATAGCAGGTTCAATGTTTTGTATTAACCAAGAGAAAACTATCAGGTCGTCTTGTTCCCACCGCTCAAACTCATCATCTGTGGGTTTGGGTGGTGTTGGATTTCCTGACAAATGACCAAGAAGGGCTTTCGATTTTCCACCAATGGCTACTCGGATCATCCGAGCCCATAGTGCGTAATTTTGGTTGTTGAGTTTGAGACCAATCTCCAATTTGTCGGAAAGATTGGGTTTGGGATTGTGATTTTGGGCTTGAATTCCATTAAGGAGATTGGCTAGTTGGATAGAGAGATTGGTATTGTTCTGATCGTTGGAATCATCATCAGACGCCATGGAACTTTGAGGTTAGGTTTGAGGGTAGGTTTGGTAGGTGATGAGCAATTTTGTGAATTGATCCGAGGACTATTCACTGCTCTGATACCATGATTTTCATTGGTATAGAACAAGAAGGTTATAAACTGAATTGATTGTATTTTTCTGTGTGTTTACAATGACAAGGAAGACATCTATTTATACTTTTTACAATGTGATAAATAAGGTAATAGCTTAAAGGAAAAGATTGCTGGGATCGTGGAGAAAATCGTGGAGACAATCGGTGCCAATCTTTCAATTTACGGAAATGATGTCAATTATCTTTGACTGATCCATTCTCTTTTTGATAGGGGTGAGCAAAAGGACAAACCCGACCCGACCCGACCATTACCCGACCCGACCCGAGAACCGATTAAACATAAAATACAGAACCGATTCACTACCCTAAATATAGGGTCGGTTCCGATCCATAGGTCCAAGTCGGGTTTCACCATGAAAAGAACCGAGAACCGACCCGACCCGACCCTATTTTATATGAAAAATTGGAACCGATCTAAATACCTAAGTACTTGGGTTCGGTTCGGTCTCGGTTTTTTTCGGTTCGGTTCTCGGTTATTTTCGGTCCGGACCTAAACTTGCTCACCCCTACTTTTTGACATGTATAACACCATAACCACGTCCCTCATCATAATGGAGGTAACTCAACGCACGAGCCACACCAACACTTATCCTCGATCTTTGCGTCCATGTGAGGTTTGGGTTGTTTAGATGCTCCCGGAGACTTCCGTTGGCCGCATACGTGGTTACGATTATCTTCTCATTTTTCTCAATGCAAAATCCAATGATAGAGACTAGATTTGTATGCTTGAGATCTGAAAGCGCTGAAATTTCCGTCCAGAACTCAACGTGTCCTTCACCAAGCGTACGATCTAACCTCCTTGCAGCAATCTTGATCAACTTCCCGGACCGCTGGAGTTGTCCTTTGTATGCTGGTCCAAATCCACCACGACCAATGATGTTATCTTCATGAAAGTTATTGGTGGCCTTTACAACATCTTCAAGTGGGATTTGTAAGTGAGCAAACTTGGGGATTGTTGTTGTCATGTTTCTGTTTATAAAGTAAAAAAAGAGTGGAAATCAGTGGGTTACAAATGGATGAGATTGTAACTTATACATATAAGCAACCACACTATATATGAGAATTTTTGAAGCAATTTATTTTAGAAAAAAAAGCTCTGTTAAAAATGATGTCAAAAAAAAAACGTTGTTAAAAAAGATGTGTTTTCTTTAAGATTTCGAAAGTATTGTAACAGGGTTAGTAATCCTGGGTTCTGGTCTGGTTGATTTACCAAAACCACCTCATCAACATTTTTTTTTTAAAATGGGTTGAACAGTGGAACCTGGTGATGGGTAGGAACGGGATATGAAAAGGAGCAGCAGCGAAGACAGCGGTAGCGAGCGGTGGTGAAAGAGATGTAGATAATAATAGTAGCAGCAGCAAAGCAATCAGCAGCCGGATGTATAAAATTTGGTCTATGAAAATGATCGAATGGCAGCCGGATGTGAGAGGAAATTGAGGGGAAAGGATGATGGGAAAAGGCAAAAGTTGGTCTATGAAAAGGCAGTGGAAATGATGGTAAATAGGACAATACAAACGTACACTGTTGTTGGAGTGTTGCAGGGAAAGGGTAGTGTACCTTCCTCCAATTTTCTTATTTTAATTTTAGTATGATTTTAAATTTTATGTTCTCCGTTTTCTTATAATTTCGATTTATTTTTAAGGATTTGTAATTAACGTTTTCTTATATAATTTCGATTTATCTTTAATGATTTGTAATTAACGTAGAAGATGAGATCTGGACAGTAGCAGCGAGTGGTGGCGGATGGGAGGTGCTTATATGTCAGTGGGTAAGAGGATGATTGAAAATACAAAATGAAAAGAAAAGAAAAGTTGGCTGTAAACAGAATTGTTATCAAATGCGTCCTTGAAAGGCCGAAGAAGTGGACAAGCAGCCTGTAGCGTGACAACTCATGTGGTCCCACTCTGATTCATGCTAGCTGCACACGCCCAAAATTATTTTCACACCCCAAAGCGCCGCGCTATGGCCAAAGCGCGGCGCTTCGATCGACAAAACGTGCTTCGATTGACGTTTGAAACATTCGATACTGTTTGACAGACATAAAGCTGATTATGATGTTTTGTCGTTAACCCTAAGCGCCGCGCTTTGGCCATAGCGCGGCGCTTCGACCCCAACTTTCACCCTTTTTACCTTTTAAAAGCAACCTCTGATAGCATTCCGTCGATATACATCTTCATTCACAGACACTGGCTCATACATTTTCATTCATTTCAGATCAAAGGTTTGTATTGCCTTTATTCCCCATCCGTTGTGTTTCTTCAAAATAACGCGCGGTTTTGCTGTATTAGTTACATCTCTTGAAAAAACGATGTCGTGGTTAAACAACTATATTTTCGGTCAATATTCTGACGAGACAGTTGTTCCTGATTCTTACGAGGGGACCGCTATTTCTGACTCGTATGAGAAACCGGTATCGTCCAACTTGAGGGAGGCAGAGGTTGTATCTGGCATTCATTATCGTGATAACACGGTGACGCTGGATTTGAATACCCCTGTGGAGGACCCTTACGCACAACAAGGTTATTCGAATTTCGGTTACGGTGGCGAGTACAGCTTTGTACAGCAGGAGTGTGGTCCAAACGACAGTTACGGTTGTCAACAGAGCTTACAAGGTTATTCGAATTTCGGTTACGGTGGCGAGCACAACTTTGAACATCAAGTATATTCGGACCTCGGTGACGATGGTGAGCCGGGGGATGTGTCTGTTGACGAGGAAGGCTGTTACCCGGTTACGTTTTCGTTTGATACGACGCAGACCTTTTCGTCACGTAAAGAGTTGGTGCGTTGGGTACAAGACACGGCAAAAGACAACGGTTACCTCATTGTGACTAAGAGGTCGAATAAAAGAGGAGAGAATTACAAGATTTGGTTTCAATGTACTTTTGGTGGGGAGCATAAGAGTATAGCTACACAGAGGAAAACGGGTAGCAAGAAAATAGGATGCCCGTTCGAGATGATCGGGTTTTCGGAATCATCCGGAAATGTTTGGAGGATCGAGGTGACGAAGGCGAAGCATAACCACACTCCTATTGAAAACTTAGAGGGTCACGCGTATGCGAGAAGGCTTTCTTCGGAGGATACAAAACTGGTTAAGGAGCTGGCAGAGCAAGACATTCCCAACCAAAGTATCTGGCGAACGCTGACAAAAAACAATCCGGCTAGAAAGCTTATTCCGAAAGATATACACAACGCTGTTCAGAAGATCAACGCCGAAAAAAATGTCGATAAGTCTCCGATGCAAAAACTTGAAAGCATTCTTCTCGAAAAAAATTACACTTATTACATGCGCACGAATGAGATATCAAACGAAGTTGAAGATGTCTTCTTTGTTCACGAACATTCATTCACTATGTGGTGTGCCTTCCCGCATGTGCTAATGATTGACGCCACCTACAAAACGAACATGTACAACCTGCCATTTGTTCAGGTCGTAGGCATGACGTCGACAAACAAATCGTTTACGGCTGCTTGTGCGGTAATTTCCGCTGAGAAGTCAGAGAACTACCTATGGGTGTTGCAGAGGATCAAGTCTATGCTGGTAGGATGTATGGAACCGCGCGTGATTTTAACAGACAGGGATTTTGCGCTGATGAACGCGTGTGAACAAGTTTTTCCAAAAGCGCATAAGTATCTTTGTCGGTTCCATATTCAACAAAATATTAATAAGAACAGCAAGAAGAAATTCTCTGACAAGGATTGGAAAGAATTCGTACGTAGTTTTTGGTTATTGTGCGACTCTACGACCGAGGAAATATACAGGTATAACTTGGAAAACCTTGAAGCACAGCTGAAAGAAGATGACCGTGAACGTAGGTATTTCTTACATAATTATGTTCAAATTTTATATAATAACAAAAACTGACTATTTACGTTTTTTTTAATTTTAGAGGTTTTTGATTATATGAAGAAATCCTGGTTGGATCCGTACCGTGAAAAGTTTGTATCATGCTGGATTAACAAAACTATCAACTTTCACCAAACTACGACCAACAGGGTTGAGGGCATGCATGCAACACTAAAAAGTCACTTTCCAAGTCATCGCAACACACTGGATAAACTTGTACTGTATGTTGATCATGTTGTTGATAGACAATACACTGAGATTAGTAGTAGCTTTGAAACAAGCCTCCGAAAAGTGATGACGCACCACAAGAAGCAGCCCATGCTTGCATATATTCTCAGAAAGGTTTCAATATATGCGATTGAGCTTTTGAGTAGGGAACTACAACGTAAGGAAGACGGGTTGAGAGCCTACGGTGCAAGCTGTGGTTGCCAACTTTTTACCAGCTGTGGTTTGCCATGTGCCTGTCGTTTGGAAAAGTTGGAAAATAAAGGTAATTAATATCTTTGACCTTTCTCGTTATGATTCTGTCACCTAATTTGTTTTCATCCACAGGTCAGCAACTCCGGATCACACACATAGACGTGTTCTGGAAGAAGCTTAACTTCAAGCCTGCAAAGAAAAACATAGAGGATATCGATGTAGACGCGGAATTTGAAAAATTGAAACAAAAGATCGATCCAACACCCCCTCAAGTGAAAAGGAGCTTCTTTGAAAAGTTTCAGCAAATCCTCAATCCAGGGAACAATAACAAAAAACCTCCTGCTGTTCTGAAGAAAACTCGTGGTCGCCCAACATTGAAAACGCAGGAAGAAAGAAAGGTTGAAGCCGCTAGAAAAAGCTCGTACATTCCGTCGGAAGAAACTTGGGTCGAGGCCTCAGATGATCTTCCCCGTCACAGCTCGTACATATCACTCGAAGATTCTAGAAGACAAAAAAATACCAAACCGATCAACCTGCACCCTGATTTCCCGATGATCAAGCTCGGTCCTAAGACGGATATAGTGATCCGCAACTACGCATCTCAGATTCCCGAAGTGATCCATCCATACATCGTTAGAATAAAGGACGTGAAACCAGATGGTCATTGTGGGTTTCGATCGGTGGCTGTTGGGTTAGGAGTGAAACAGAATTCATATTTGACGATCCGGAAACAACTTATAAAGGAGTTACGTACGAACGAATCGCTTTGGAGGCAGTTTTTCGATCCGGAAAACATAGGACATTATGATGCGCTGCTTAGACGGATCAATTTCAAGGGGGTGGGACGAGCAGATATCGAAAATTACATGACGATGCCTGATACGGGGTTTCTTATTGCCCAACGATACGGTGTGATTGTTCACAGCTTCGACATGCGTGGGAGCTGTACAATTTTCCCTCTGCTGGGCGGGCCAAACGAAGCTGAGGAACCTCACATGGTGGTTGCGGTTGTGTTCGTCGACCATGGTCATTTCATACATGCAGAGCTTGGAGGTTGTTATCCAATGCCTCCCCCAAACCCACTCTGGACAGCACACAGATTAGAGCGCGCAGCAGCCTGGCATACATTATACAGGGATCAGATCAACACGTACGAGATGCTTACGTATCGTGCCCCTGACCTTAATGTAACCCCACATGTTCACGATGTAGGTTAAATGTGTTTAATAATAATCACGTTTGTGTTTGTTCATTATATGCGTTACATCACGTTAAAAACCGAATGTCACCGACACGACCCAATCAGATTCAATACGCACTTGTACGACCCAAAATGACCATATACATCTTAATACTACAATTAATGAAAAAATACGTCATGTTCATGTGCGGTAGGCGGCTGATACACATAACACCTCTCACAGGAGTACTTGTGCTTTCAAACTAAAATGATACGATATAACGGAATAAGACATCACACGTAACCGATTTGATCCGGAACTTGCGGTATAGTCCATATATTTTAAAAAATGATGTATAATGGAAAAAACGTAAAATTTAGACATTTATCGACGCGTTTGTGAATAAAAAACAATTTTAAAAATTTAAAAAAAGCCCCGAAGCGCCCCGCTTAGGTCATAACGCTGCGTTTTGCCCCGAAGCGCCCCGCTTTGGCCATAGCGGGGCGCTTTGACCCCTCGCTTTAACTGAAGCGGGGCAGACTTCTCCCCCATTTCACACTCAAACAAAAACACACACCTTAGGTGCGATTACACACACTACTTCGCAGATCGTCTTGCTTCCGGATTTCAACCGCTATTAGGTACGATCGAACTTCGTTTATTGTTTTGTGTTAAAAGTATTTGATTTTGATTTTGATTTGGGGGGTTGTGATCATGTTGCTGGGCGTTGTTCTTCATAACGAAGAACCAAAGCGCCGCGCCGAGGCCAAAGCGCGGCGCTTTGGTTCATGTTTATTTTTTTTTAATATTATTTGTTTAATATTAATTGTTTAATATTATTTGTTTAATATTGTTTGTTTTTTATTTAAATTATATTTAATATTATTTGTTTATTATTTAAATTGTTTAAATAATATAATTTATTTATTATTATATTTAATATTATTTATTTATTATTTATATTTAATATTATTTTTTTATTTCAACGTGCAGAGATGAATTCCTCCGATAAGGAGATTGATCATATGGAGGATGAGGGAGTGGTGGGAGATGAGGGAGAGCAGCCGGCATGTCCGTACCTGCAGTTTCCGGCGGCGTCACAGACGAGGAGGAGATGCGCGAGGTTGCGCGCCATCCCCATTGGGGAGCATGTAGGGATAGATTGGGGCCTGCTGGAGGATTTGGGAGAGGCCGCGCGGGCGCGTGCGATAGTTGGACTAGATACTCCCTGGTCGCGCCTATTTGAGTTAGCGATGGAGGACTCGTACCCTGAGGTTACGTGGGAGTTTCTTTCCACGTTTACATACGCGCCGCATCCGGCGAATTACGTCGAGGACCCGGATTTTCCAGTCCACGAGGTTACATTCCGTCTCGCCGGTCAGGAGTTTCAGATGAGTGTGCGGCAGTTTGTTGTGCATACAGGTTTGTTTAAATAATATTATTTATTATTTTATATTTAATATCATTTGTTTATTTAATGTTATTTGTTTATTTAATATTATTTGTTTATTATTATTATTTATTTATTTAATGTTATTTGTTTATTTAATGTTATTTGTTTATTTAATATCATTTGTTTATTTAATATTATTTGTTTATACAGGTTTGTACACAGAGGCCGAGCTTGATACTGATTTATATACGCAGGCGGTTACGATGATGGACAGGCAGACGCTTATCAGTTTCTGGAGGTCCATTTCCACTAGACCCTTTGGGAGATCCTGGCAAAAGGCCACCTCCATTAGAGACCCCTTGTTCCGATACTTGCAGCATGTTATCGCGGCAACTATCGTGCCGCGGGGTGCCAGCAGGGAGAAGGTCAACCTCAGTGACCTTTTCTTTCTATACTGCCTACTGCGGGGCCAGCCCTGCAATCTAGCAGCCTGCCTGGCAGATTACTTTGCCACCGCATACCACCGGCAGCTCCGCGGGTGGGTGCACACTGGCTCATTCATCACCGCCATCGCACGCTCGCTCGGGATCGTGCTCGAGGGAGATCCGCTGCTGTCCGATCCGGTCCCGTCTACCAGGTTGGGCCGCGCGTCAGTTTCTAGCATGCAGATCACTCGTCGCTTTGATGTTGGTCTGAGGTTTAGGGGCATGGACGGGCAGATTTGGCAGCCGGAGCCGGTGCCGGAGGTCATCCCGGTTGTTATTGAGTTGAGGCCTGGAGTGTTGGCCCCTCCTGCTGAGCAGGCGGCCGCTCGGCAGGCTCAGCTACAGGCTCTGGGACTCGATGAGTTCCCGGGCCAGCCTCAGGCTGAGGCTCAGGCTCAGGCTCAGCCTGAGCCTGTATTAGAGGATCCGGCTCAGGAGGAGCATATCGAGGAGATCCTGGTACCACCAGTTCAGCCAGCTCCGGAGCCGCCACAGTACCCGCAGCACGTTTACGCTGACCTGCCTCCGGTAGCGCGTGAGGTGGCTCGGGACTTCGACCGGCGCCTGAGACGCCAGGCCGCACGCCAGGACTGGATCATCGAGACGCTCGTTTCTCTACGAGAGCTCGCTGGGTTGCCTCCACTTCCCCTCCCACCGTCCCCACCGCACGAGGATTAGTACCTTAGTTTGTTTGTATAGTGTTTTGTTATGTATTATGTAGTCAGTTGTACCTTTTTGTTTTGTATGTACAAACTGATATATATTTACATCTCGTTGGTTTTGGATTGTTTACGTTTAATTCTTATGGCTTTCTGTACAATTTATTTAACGTGTTCGTTTAATTTAACAAAATAAACTAGGTTAACAGTTTATAAAGACGCACTTATATTATATACGTTCTATAAAAATAATGACGTAAAAAAACGTAATTATAAAACAACGTATTATAAAACTCAAATACAATTTTTTCCTCCAAAAAACACTACCAAACTAACCCACATCCCACCTATTTCAAAAAAAAAACAACACAAATTACACCCAACACTTTTTGTCTTTTTGCACACTCGAAGCGCCCCGCTTTGGCCATAGCGGGGCGCTTTGGACAAGGTCAACAGACAAGGACTGACGTCCTTGTCTGTTGACCTTGTCCAAAGCGCCCCGCTATGGCCAAAGCGGGGCGCTTCGAGTGTGCAAAAAGACTAATACCGTGTGCGAATAGACCAGGCCCTTGATATTCAACATCCCTTAGCCATTTAAGCTTTTGACTGCTAATATTTTGTCTTTTTTTTCCTATTACTTTAGAGGTTATAAATATTTTTGTGCAAAATAATTTAATGAATTTACACAGCCTAGTTGATTCTACTCCCCTATGTATGTTTTAGACTTCTCCTGTTCGATTCTTAGTAAGACCATGTGTAGTGGTGAAGGAAGACCTTGGGCATTTTCCATCATATGGCGGTCCAGTCAACAATGGAGCATTCTGTGGCGTTTTTCTAAAATGTGTATAGTGGTATAATGTCCAATAATGCCCCATCCAATGATTACCCAATTATTTATTTTTTGTTTTTCTAATTATAACTAATGATATTTGACATTGGAAGGGTCTGATTGGCCCAAGATTTCTTTACCCGGCGTTTAATTTGGAACGCCCCAACCCAATTTCATAACAAAAAAGCCCCTGGGGGCGATGTAAGGACGTGGTTGGGTTTTTTTTTTGAGAAAAAACACCAAAAAACTCCACTACGGGTGATCTAAAAAATGTTTTATTTTTTGACCTGATAAAGAAATAAAGTTTCTAATCCTAGCACAGATAATTTTGTTTCATTTACATTAAAGAAATAGAGTAAATTGTGTTATTTTTGGTCCTTGCGCTTTTTTTTTTTTAACTTTAATGTGGTTTTCTCTTCTTCTTCTTCCTAATTTGCTTTTAATAACCAAATCTATTTTAAAAGAATTATAACATTTTTTTAACATAGATTCTTTCTATGGTTTAATTTGGGTTGAATCTTAGTAGACGTAATGTGTGTTTTGTGTACATATTGGTTTAGTCACCACACAACTTTATTTTTTTGGTTTTCTCTTTTGGTTGCTATATTGAGCACCATAATCATATTGTTTCCGTCATGAAACGAAACAATTCAATACAGATCTAAAACCCACTGCGTAGCGTGGGGGAATTTTGCTAGTTTTTATATATAGTATAATTGTATAAAATGGCTTTAACAATTTTTTTTTTTTTTTTTTGTTATTTAATAACTCTAGAGTTGCATTCTTCTGAAGACATGGTCCAAGGTATGTCTTCTTGGAAGCGCATGATTAGGGCTAAGAATAGGGGATGGTGCAATAGGGTCTTAGGCGTGTTTTAGGGGCGTAGTTTTTTCTTATTCTATAAGGGAACAATACATGTGATTGACTTCTTGTATTTATGCCTATGTGATGTTATACATTGTTGTGTTGGTATGTTGTTTGTTTTGGTGTTGATTTGTATATCTGGAAACAGCCTCTCTATCCCTATGGATAGACGCAATGTTAGCCTACATTTCACCCTCCCTATACCTTACAGCTACCTTTTTTGCTATTCGTGGAATTTACTAGGCATGATCGTTGATTGTTGGTTTGATATATTTATTTCCTTATTTGTCAACAATTCAATTCGATAAGATGTGATTGGATTAATTAGTAATTTGTAATAATACTAAACAAGGGGATGGTTCAAATGAAAACCACTTTTATTGTGAAAACTCAAAAACTAACTAAAAAAAGCCTAAAAAACACACAAAAAAAAAATTTCAATTTTTTTTTTTATAAAAATCGCTAGTTTTTATATATGAAAAAAAAAACTTTTTTTCAAAAAAAAAAAAATTGTAGTACACATGTGTAATAATACACATGTGCACTGCACAAAAATTTTTTTATATAAAAAAACCAGCGAAAATTATTATGCAAAAAAAAAATTGTTATGTTTTTTTGGCTTTTTTAATTAGTTTTCGAGTTTTCACAATAACTAGTGGTTTTCATTTGAACCTTCCCCTACTAAACAATTATTTCCATTCTTCAAAACTTTATTTCTTTTGTGTAACAATTTTAATTTTGGGAGATTGAGAAATTATAGAATGACCTATCTCTAACCATGAAAATTGTAGAAGAACCAACTAAAACAAAAACGAAGAAGGATGTAACAGTTTTCCTTTTTGCGTGATTCTGTTGAACAGAAAGGAAGAATGACGTATCAGTTTTAATAATAGTAAACAGATAGTCATTTAATTTTGTACCAATTTTCCTTTGCATTTCTTATTGCTTCATTACCTAGTAAAATGAAGCAATCAAATTCTCAAATCACATTGATCGAAATTTTGGTGGAAATATAAGTTCGAGATGTTCAACAGTAGTCAATGAACAATCCATTTTTCAACAGAGTAAATTACAAAAATCGTCCTTTATGTTTACACTAGATTGCAAAGTGTGTACTTTGTCTTCAAAAATTACAAAAAACATACTTGATGTTTGCAAATCACGGCACATTATGTCCTTTAATACTAACTCAATTAGTTTTTATGGTTAAATCATGGTAGATTGATAATTTTACTTATTTATTTTAAAACTATTTAATAAATAAAACAAAATTAGAATTCTTAAATATTTAATCTATATATTATATTATATTATACATAATCTTAAAACACAAAGTCGGTGGCCTTCGCCACCGACATCCCGTCTCAAATTACAGTTATGTCCTTTGATGTGCAAGATAGCAGCAACTGCCACCGACATATTCTGAGGAAGAGTGGCTAGGGCAGTTTAGTAATTTCCAGCTATCCACGAGTACAAATTCATACAAACAATTACCCCTAACTGGATCGTCACACCCGACCCGGCCTTCAACCTTAACAACGGACCCGGTATCAACCCGAACAAATAATTCCCAACCAACAACAACCTCTCAAACCCGTTATCCTCCGCCACCGCCTTCACCGCATACTGCGCCGGAATCATGCCGGAAAACTTATTGTTCTCCAAAGATAACGCCGTTAACTTCGGCATCCAACCCATAAACCCAGGTAAAAACCCAAGGATGTCATTATTACTCAACTCAACTGCTATTAACTCACTGTTGGAACCCCAGTTCGCCGGAGTTTCAAAATCAGAAAGGAGGTTGGAAGCTTATCGTTAAACTCTAGCGAACACAAATCGGGTCTAGAATACCACATGCAACGCTAGATCAAGACTGCGTTCACTTTAAAACGCAAGAAATAGGCTACCCAATCGCTGATGTAAATCCAGATGCTGCTATCGTCCACCGTTTAGCTGATATTTGGTTCGCCGGAGATCATGGTTGTAAAAACGGAACCCACCGGAGCCGCCGCATCCGTGGAGGTCCGGCTTCCTATTTTACCTTTTTATAGATTGAGAATCTGAATGAGAATGGGTTTTGGAAATATAACTAAACGATGAGAAAGAGAGAGGGACTTTGGAGGATTGGAGGTAGTGGGTGATGTAATGATGTAATAGGGTGGAGGAGTGTCCAAGTCTTTTCCCACTTAATTTGTTTATGTTATATATTTTTTAATTAATTAAATGAAAAGTAAATCATTCATAGTTATTATCCCAATAACTCAATAAGCAGTTATTCCATTACATTGAATAATTGTTTTTGTTAATATGTAGTTTAACTTTCTAAAATATAATAAAACGTTAATATGTGTATATTTCATCTTCTAATTTCTTGGTAACTATACTTTTTAGGAGAATGTAATCATCAATATGTTAAGTTTGTTCAATTAACCTTATTTAAATTTACTGTTCACTCTTCTCTAAAGTCATAATAACTATTATAATTTTTTCAATTTTTAGAATTGATTCATTTAATAAAAAACAAATAGTCTTATGAGTAGATTAAATTATTTATAATAAATTCGAACATGTCACCATTTTATATTACGTTTTTGTTGATTACTACGTAACGTTTCCTAGACTACTACTCTTACTTTACAAATACAAATGCATTGTGTTTTATGAAATGTCTTAGTCATTGTGTTTTACATTTCATGTCTACCTTTGTGTTTTACTATTTTTTTAATTGTGTTTTATGCATTATGTTTTACACTTTTTTAATTGTCTATTACGCATTGCGTTTTACGGATCGTGTATTGCCTTACTACATGTTTCCACCCGCCGCGTGCTGCCGCAACGAGCGGCGGGCAAAAATACTAGCTACATCTTAAAATAGAAAGTCGGTGCATAGCCACCGACACCCTCAAAAATTGTTTCAATATTCTATCAAATAGTTTGACATTTTAAATACTTTTATATCATTTACTATAACCAATTAAACAATCAACTAATAAAATAATATATTATTAAAAAGGTATTCTTTTCCCCTGTATTTTTACGATATTGTAATTTTATCCCCTTAACTTTCGTACCTTCAAAGCTTCATAAAATGACAAATTTAGTCCATAAACTACTACATTTTACAAATATTTTGCTTTTGACACCCCAACTTTGTCGTAGTTTCCTTTTCAGACCCCAACTTTGTTATAGTTTCTTTCTTACCCCAAAACTTTATCAAAATTTATCTTTACCCTTTCTTAGCCCTTAAGTTTAGGAAATGCAGTTTTTAACCACTTAACTTTTTATGCACTTTGTAAATGGCACTTTGACCCCCTCAAGAGTTTTTGGCTTGACGATATAAATTCGAGTTAGTCGGGTCGTGTATAATACATTATGATTGTACGATATAATTTTGATTTGCGTTACGTTTTGATCCAATCACAATGCAACTATAGGATACATTGAGTTCAATCGGACACGTCAAAACGTGCGTTTTCATATGGTTAATACATCATATAACGCTTGGACTAATCCGTTTGATATTTAAGAAGTACCCGCGCCGCAACGCGCGCGGGCATCATTACTAGTATCTATTAAAGAGAAAGGTCGGTGGCAAAAGCCACCTACCTTTTCTCTTTTAATCTCTTAACCTGTACTCTTTCTTCTTCGTCCCCAATTTTCAAATCCCAACCATCCATCCTGAAACTTATCAATTCAATTCTCACATTCATACAAATCATCTATGGAGGACACCGAAGAAGAAGTACTGCTCAGTGATGATCAGAAACTCGATATTGCCAAATGGTTTCTCCTCAACTCTCCACCTGGTGAAATCCAATACGTTGCCAAAGGTCTCACTAATCTCCACTTACTTCTTCTTCTTTTAGATGCGTATGCTTCTGATATTATTTATTGATTTTGCAGACCTCAAGTCACTTCTCCAGTTCTTATAAAAATCTCTAAAACCCCCAAATTTCAACTCTCACAATGAAGACCCCATACTTATCCTTTCCTTGCCAAGGTACGTTTCACTCTATGTGGTTGTTTTGTTTAAATATGTCAAGCTAATGGTGAAAATTAAACAGATAATATGTAGCTCTGTGAATATAATTTGTGATAATCTGTTCTGATTGACTGATTTATCAAACTTGCATATGTTTATGAGTCATATGTATGTCGGTGATGACTGCGATGATAATATGATGATGCGATTTAAATCTGTAGAGTGGAATGTGAAGGAGAAAGAAAGGGAGTATGTTGAGGATATTGATGTAAAACCTTTTTTTATATTGTACATAAATATGTTTTAAATATTAACTATTTGAATTATATTGGACAAGTTGATGCAAAGTATTTTTATGTACACTTGGTACTTGAAACTCAAGTGCATCAAGAGATGGTCATTCTGGAATGCGTTTGTAAGTGCTCGATGCTCATCCATTCTCCCAATATGTTATATAATTAGGTAGTTGATATCACAAGCAAAAAAAATTCAGGTAAAGCCAACTATTTTTATTTTAAGCATTTGTGTATATGCTTTGCTTTTGTTATAATTTATATGATTTATATACCAAAAATGTGTTTTTTTTTCACTACGTGCTTGGTTATAAGTAATATGCATTCCAATAACTAAGCTACATGTTACCCGTTCTTCATATCATAGCAACAAATTGCTGTTTTGGCATCACTATATAATGTTTTGGGGTTGTTTGGTTGATTAGTTATGATTTGAAGTCTTTGCATTTGTGATTTGCAGTTGAACGGGTTGCTTGATGTTGGATTAGGTTCCGTTTATTTATCATTATTTTTCGGTTCATTTTTTGGATTTTCCTTCTTTGTGCGCATTTAATATTATCGATTTACTACTTTATGTATGTGTATGCACATACGGTTTTGCCGCCGCAACGCGCGGCAGGGTAAATTCCTAGTATAAAATGATAAATTAATCTCTCCCAATATGTGGTCAAAATTGATGACCAGCTTTCAACGCATCTGTTGCTCCCACTGTCTTCTTCCTTTCCTATAAACAACAACCCTATCCCCATTGAAATCAATCAGCCGTGTTGTTGTTCACGATTCTCTAACAAATCATCCAGATAATTTCAATCTTCATCAACTCAATCAATCTCACACAACTTTGAACCAGAAGAAGAATAACAACAGAACATAATTTCAAGCTCACGATTCTCATTTCTATCATTTTTTGAGATCTGAAATGAAATCAATCAACCGTGCTGTTATTCTTCAAGCTCACGATTCTTTAACAAATCATCCAGATAATTTCAAACCTCATCCAACCGTTAAACTCAACCAATCTCACAGAATATAACAGAGGAAGAATAATTACATAATAGAATTCTTCGCTGGATCTGCATTTGGTCTTGATTCGCCTTCTCCAAGATCTGTGGTGTTGGTGTTGTGGTGACATGGTCTTGAATCGGAGATCTGTGGTGTTGGTGTGGTGGTGGCATGGTCGCCGGTGATAACCCGTCGTCGGTTTCCAGCTTATGGTGTGGGGGTGGTGTGGGTTGGAGTGAGGGTGGTGATGGGATAGTCGCCGGTGAACCTGCTGTCGGCTTCAAGGTTGTGGTGTGGGGTGGTGTGGTGTGGTGTTGGTGTGAGGGTGATGGTGGCTGGTCATGGTGTTAAAGAGAGAGAGAGACAGAGTGTGTGAGAGAGTAGATATATATAATTCATTTTTGTTTTTGTTATTAAAATTGGTTTTCCAAATAAATAAATAACTAAAAAGACCAATCTGCCCATCACTTAATAATTAAAATTAACTGGGTTAGGACTAAAGTACATAATGTGCAGTGATTTGCAAACATCAAGTATGGTTTTTGTAATTTTTAAAGACAAATGACACACTTTGCAATCTAGTGTAAACATAAAGGAATATTTTTGTAATTTAATCTTTTTCAACAATGTCATTAATTTGAGCAGGTGACTCGCAACTTGCAAGTGTAGACATTATATTCTCATCCATCCACTCCCTCGGTGCCCCTACTTCCTCTTTGAATATCGGTATTGAACATGTTGACGTTCAATGGATTAAAAACATAATCTTCGTAGCCAACGATTGATTGGTAAAATGGAAAATACATATAACAAGTTGCCAAGTTGGTCACGTAAAAAAAAGATTGGATCAGTGTACAATAAATGAAAATAATATTAGTTCTTTTTCAACGGTGAACTTCATGTATAAGGTTACCACATTTTCTAAATCGGACAGCCCCGTATTGCCGCACTCTGGTCAGACTATGTTGTCTTAATCGGGCCCACCAGTGGCGGACCCAGGATTTTTTCCAAAGGGGTCCATTTTTTCGGTGTTCAAAATTTTCATAACAATACGTTAAAATTTTCGGGTCGGTCCTCGTTCGGGTCGGGTCAAAGCGAGGTTTGAACTAGACTTAAAAAAAAACATAAGAAATAAGCTAACAATGATTGAACCCATGATCTCTTATTGTTAAAGAGGGAGGTTTACAACTACACCAGCTTTCCTTTTCTTTCTATGGTGTCCACCTAATTGTATTTATGGGGTCCTTATTAAATTTAATATATCGGATCTACTATTTTTTTAAAAGACATTGGGGTCCGGGGACCCTGACCCGTTCAATGTGGGTCTGCCCCTAGGCCCACGCTGGCTTCAAAGTTTAGCTTTTTTGGGCGTTCCCCCGGGAAACTATACCGAACTGCCACTTGACAGTCGTGCCCCAAGAATGGAACTCTTTGGCGTAACACATGGTAGGACGAAAATCCGGTTGGGCTCGGGAATCGAACTGACAACCTCACACAAGGCCTAGTCCAAATCCTTTATTGTCTATATCCACCATTCCACCCCAATATGACACAAGTAGGAATTGAACTTGGGTCTCCATTAAAAAACGCAAGCCTCCTATCACTAGGCCATAAGTGGAGGGATAATATTAGCTAGTTTATAGGTTTTTTTACCTATACAATTTTAATGTTCACCTACTATATTATCCATATTTCACAGATTAATAGATTTCAATAATAATGATCAAAACCTACCCAGGCTCCCACGAGCCCACCACCAATTATTTCGTTTATTTCTTTTACGTGTTTTTATTTAATTTTATCTATCTCCTCGTATCTTTCTTGAGAATCCAATGTTCAAAAAAAAAAAAAAAAAACTAAATATATAAAATAAATAATAATAATAATAATAATAATAATAATAATAATAATAATCAGAAAAGTCGTCAACCAAACATCATCATTGCAACAAAGAAGAACATTTGATGTTCTTTCATTTTTGTTAATTCTATAATTGTTCATAATTAAGACTAAAGGGTAGTGAGAGGCTGATTCTAAACACACCCCCTCCCTCCTGATTATACCCCCATTGTGAGAGGAAAACTGCCGGTCCCACGCAGGCCTCACCTGTAAGTATGTGAGAGAAGGGGGGTGTAAAAAGTAACTACGGGGTGTAGAAAGTAGCACCCTATTGAGAGCCCCATCCCATGAGGATGGGTCGCCATGTAGGCGCCACATCACCATCCCATGGAGGATGAGCCTCCTTGCATTTTGAGAGGGGTGGAGGATGGGTCTACCCCACCTAATTATTTTATAATTTTCTAACTTTTTTTTTGTTAACTTAATAAAAACTTCATAAAAATTAAATAAAATTAAAACATAAAACAACATAATTAAATTCATTTCATAACATAAAAAAAATTATATTTCCTAAAAATTAAAATTACTAATCCTAGAAACAGAAAACATAAAAGCGAAAAAAAATAACGATACGATTAAAAAAGCAAACAACCTACGACGTTCATTTTTTCTTAACCTCCTCTTTCATCCTCCGATAAACCTCGCGTTCATCCTCCAGAACCGAGTCGAGATCCAACCTCATAATCCTAAAATCCTCCGCTCGAGCATAGTCGGCCGACAAGGTTTTCTTGTAACTATATTTTTCGGCCGCGAGCTCTTTGAACGAACGGAATTCGGATATCAACTCGTCCATTTTCGAACCCGCCCGGGAAGATGTTTGGCTCGAGCCGCCCCCTTTTCGCTTTCCGGACGCCTCTTTTTTTCCTTTGTCCCTTCCGGTGGGACGTTTCGACTCGTGAACGGGCAACACATCCTCGTCATATTCCGGGTCGTTTTTTATGTCGATTTGACAACGAGCGGTGGAGCCTCCCGCACTATAACTTCCGGACTCGGAAGTTTTACTCCGTTTGGCGGTTGCGACCTCATTTGGAACCGGCTTCCATTTGTTTTCTTTCTTTAAAATGTTCTATGCTCGGAGGTGCGGGAAAAGCCTTGAATTTTGAAGGCATTGGGTGATTGTTGGAAACCCGAAAACGTAAATTGCGGAGACACCCATGAAGGATCAATAGTCGGAGTGTAAGCGGGAGTCGAAAAAAAGTTAGGTTGGTCCGGGTTGGGATTGTTCGGGTTAGGGGTGTTTGGGTTGAATGGATTCATGATTGTATAAAAAAGATGGAGTGTTTTTTTATAAAATTGGATGAGAATGGGAGAAGTATTGAGAATTTGATATAAAAATGGATGAGATGAGGGGTATTTATTTAAAGTTAAAAAGTTTTTTTTATTAATATAGCCGTTACAAAACGGCTAGATTTTTCAAATTGAGCCCCGTCGAGACCGGCGTATGGGGGGCGGTGTGGGGGTCCGGCGCCGGGCCAGGCCGGGCCTAAGCCGGCCCCCATACCCTTTAGTCTGAGGCTACATAGTATGGTGATGGTCCTCCTTTGGAGGATGATCCGCCACGTAGGATGGGGCAAAGAGGATGCAGGTAAGGAAATGGGGGATGATCCTAATATGCATATATATAAGTTGTATGTATAGGTGTGTAAGAGAGGGGGAGGAACGGCTCAAACGGCCGCAGGGGGACGGGGAGGACGTCGCTGGGGGGCGAAATGGCTGGAGGAGTGGCGCCGGTGGGGGACAGTCCAAAGCCGATCCCATACCGAGCAGCCTAAAACAGTCTTCCTAGAGGAAGATATAAGTTGATCAAATAAGAAACATATTTATTGAAGATTTCTATGGAATCGAAAGAAAAAAAAAACTACAAAATCATTGAAAATTTCACCAAGAACAACCCTGTCGATTCCTTGGTAATAATTTAAGCTCATTTAATAAAGAAAAAAAAATAATACTATATGTGGTTAAATCTAATACATTTGTAGTTAAATTCTGAAACGATGTGAGTAAACCTTTTTTAAAGAGCAAACTAAGCTACTCCAAAATACTCTTATGTACTCGCACCTTGCGTGATATCAACCCTTCACCTCTAGAATAGAATGAAGACAACTTATCATAACATCATGTCTCTTGAGAGTGTGAGTATACTTGGTTACGAGTCTAATAGTTTTAATATAGCTTTAATTTAAATTTGGGTTTCATCGTTTTTGTTTTTGTTTTTTTTTATGTACTAAGTCCGTATTTCTTTCTTTCTTTTATGTTTAGTAATTCAATTTGGTATTTCTTTCTTTCTTTTATGTTTAGTAATTCAATTTTGGTAAGATGTAAAGTGATAAATTAGTACTTTATAACAACGGAATATGTCACAGAATAGTAATCAAGTTTCAAAAGTGCTCTAATTAGGCCACTCGTATCGTTTTTGTCTCAATTAGATAGCTTAACATTCAAATCGAGTCATGTCCTTTTTTCTATGTGTCAAGAAAAAAATGAAGAATCAGATGTTGGGGTCGGATTATTTTAATGTATGAAATTATATTTATTAAAAATAAAAACAGTTTAATTACATTAAAAATTAAAAAAAAAACAAGTTACAATTCACGTCATCACTCAAAGTTAGCATCAAATAAAAGGGAAAAAAGAAACAAAAATCCACATCACCATGGTTACTTATGAAATGGATGAAAAACCCCTTAATTTTAATGAAAAATAAATGTTGGGTGACCTGATTGGAACACTTTTGAAAATTGAGTGACCTAATTGGAACCCTTTTAAAACTTGATTACTATTCTACAAAGTTACCCCTTATAACAACTAGTATTTAGGATTGGTGTGTTGTGACGGCACCTTTAAACCAATTAAAAAATAGACGAAAAAAGGTTGAACCACGCAACACATGTTGCTCGTTGAACCCATCGACAATGGAGTGTATAGGTGGTGATGACCAGAGACAAAGGAGGGTTTTGGCCTCCTTGACCTTCCGGCGACCTTGAAGTGTCGTCGAAAAAAACCTTGTATAAATTTGGTTCTTCGGTGTTCTATTTTCCATGCTATTCATTAGTATTTCCGGTGAACTAGGTTCCGAGGAATGACAATGGTGATGTTGTGGTCTTGTTTCAACAACCCACAAACATACCGATGGCCGACGCGATCCCCCGATCGAGGAAGCGGTGGTGGCAGCGATTGTTTAGAAGGGTTGATGGCGACGACTGCCAAACGTTACGATCATGGTAACCGAATTTTAGCTATGATGGCCAAGTGACGTTTGAAGTTCGTTGTGGTAGTTTTGGTACTTTCACATACATAGGTCAGCACTTAGGCACCAGAAGTTAAGGCTCGTCAACACGAGTCAATTAGGGAAATTGATTTCAAACTTGAAATGATGAAATTTAAGGTAACATCCCAAGTAAACTGTGTCAAGATATTTTTTATTATATAAGATAGGTTTACTATTCATTTTCCATTGTCATAATAATTATAATAATATAAATTTAATATATAATACTATTCATTTTCCATCTATTTTAATATATAAATATAACGAGTATTTAGGACCCACGCACTGCGACGGTTCGTTAAACCGAAAAAAATAGACGTAAAAACGTTGAACCACTCACGTTCATTGCGGCGGTTAACTCGCAACTTATAGACAAATCCAAAATGAAATTTAAAAAATCAGAATGGCGGTACAGTTAAACCAAAAGAGCTAGCGTACGATTATTACTAAAAGTGATATTTCCATATTATAAATTAGCAACAACTTGTTTCTATTATTTTTAAACATTATCATGCATAGTTAAAAAATACACTATATAATAAATATGATTTCATCTCAAGGTGAGTATTCGTGCATAGTTAAAAAACACGGTATGTAATAAATATGATTACATCTCAAGGTGATTATATATATACAACTAGATTATAAACTCGTGTATTACACGTATTTAAAAATAGAAATCATGTAACTTTACAATGTCTTTACAAATTTATGCAAGTGAATTATTTTTATACATACACCAATTTACATAACTTAGGTATTCTTTTTCTTTGTCGGGAAGCATTGAAAGTATGCGATCATTTACTTTCTATACAACTTCGTTTGTAGCAAGTATGACTCCATTATGAAAATATTCAGATTTTTTGAAATATTGAAGAATAATAGCAATGGTATGGTATTTTATGGTATGTTAATCTAAAAGGTAAACCGCTATGCTGCTAATCCAGGAACCGGCGAGTTTGACGGAGCCTCAGTCCTGAAACGACGTGTTCGATGCGTTTATTATTACTAAGAAAGGAGTAGAAGATATATACGACACTGAGCAGTCACTTATAATCTGGTCTCTTATTCATATTGGAAAGTTACAGCACCATGAGACCAGTTGGACAGCATGTCCCATCTGGGAACCAAAAGCTTGTCCAAATGGGAACCCCAACTGCCTATTTATAGGAAGCAGCCTATCCAGTCCGAATGAGCTAGTGTCCATCCGTCCGGATGGACTTTACAATATCAATACCTATTCGACCGGATGAGGTTTGGACTATTCTATTGTCCATCCGACCGGATCCGTCCGGTTGGACCTTTACAGTATCAATAGGGCTGTTCACGAGCCGAGCCGAACCGAGCGGACCTTTGCTCGTGCTTGGCTCGTTTACAAATCGAACCGAGCGGAGCGACTCATTTAAAACCGAGCCACAAATCAAGCGAGCATTTTCCGAGCAGTAAATATTTCGAGCGAGTGGCGAGCGAAGTTCGAGCAATTTAGACAACCGTGTCACCTGATTTAAATTTGCTGAGAGAGATAGTGACAATGTATGGTCTCAAGTTTTTATTTCTTAATAAACAAACACATTTCATGGCAGAATATTTTTCTTATGAATAACAATGTTGTGGCCGACGAGGCGATGATCATGTTGCACGAACAAGGACGTTGAAAGCAAGAGACGATTGACTTACGGTAACGACATGAAACATTGAGGCGATGAGCAGATTGTCGTTTATCTGTTTAGGGTTTAGGGTTTAACTTTTAGATTTGATATATTATTTTTTTTATTGGCGTGATCGGGTTAGTACGTATAGATATAGTTCTAAATTTGTATGTAGTTGACCAAAATCTAATAGAGTAGTATATATAAAACTATAAATTTAATTTATATTTAAGTATATATGTAAGTGTGTATAAATATAGGCGTGTGTGTATATGTATAATTATATTTGTGTATATACATGTTTATATATGTATGTGTATATGTATATATATACTAACTAAAAATAATAATTCGAGCCGAACCGAGCTGAGCGGACCTTTGCTCATGCTTGGCTCGTTTACAAACCGAACCGAGGAGAGTGGCTCATTTACAACCGAGCGTCAAATCGAACGAGCATTTTCCGAGCAATTTTCGAACGAGCGCCGAGCGGTTTGAACGGCCCTAAGTATCAACACCGTGTCCAACTGATCATATTCTATACAATATTCAACACACGCTCTATCTAACTATTCGCACAGTAGCAGACGTATGAAATATGCACCAACATATGTTTTGGTAAAGTTAAATTTGTTATCAGCGGTGATGTTTATAGATTGCCATTTAGAACATGGATATCTTGAGAATAATTGTTAATAGAAAAGGTAAACCACTATGCTTTGGTAAAGTTAAAACTGTTATTAGTGGTCATGTTTATAGATTGTCATTAACATGGATATCTTGAGATTAACTGTTTTTTGAATTTTGAAATCCTGATATGCATATTGATAATAGATCTGGAAATTAGAGTTCTAAATGCAAAGAGGGAGATGCTCTTCGATTGATGGAACCCGTGAATGACCAAAATTGGGGATATGAGAACCTAATTATATTTACATCATTTAAATATTGAATTGTTTACAATACAATACAATTTTTAAAAGATTGATAATATTTGATACCTATTAAAATTATTGCAGAACTAATTATTATATTAATTATATTTAACTTTAACTAATAGTATTATAAAATTAAAGAAAAGAATACCATGTGACATTCTTTCGAATCCTTTATTAGAATTAGATTAATTATTTTACTTTTTTTAAAGGAAATTAATTATTTGATTTAATGATCTGTCAAGAAACTAATTTTTGAACAATACAACTTTAAATAAAATAAATTTTCATAACCATTTAAGTTATTATACAAAGAGCTACCTTGTACAACAACTATAAGAAGAATAGAGTAAAAAAGCAAATGTGTTGATATGTTATTAATTTATTGGTGTGTGGATTGTAAGACGTATGAAAACAAAGTAAATTGAATGATGCTCAAAACCGGAAAAAAAGAATAAAATAAAAAACACATTTTGTAATACCAACCAACTCACGTGACTTAAATCGTAAACAAAGTCGAATTTATACCGACACGTATTAGAAAGTCGATGGGGACAAAGTAATATTGTATGCAGTTTTTAAAACATGGAGGGAAAAGTTGACAACTTTTAAAGTTGAGGGGAAGAAAAAAAGTCATTTTAGTAAAAGGCAAGACAACAAAAACAAAAAAACACCTGAGGGGTCCATATGTTACCATCAAACACCGTGCTTAGTAGCAATCAAACGACGATCAAATTTAGGAAAAGGCGTAAAAACTAATAACATAACTCCTAAGGCAAAATTAGAAAAAAACCAAAGTTTTGTTATAAAAATAGAAAACCCTAAAGTTTACTTCTCCTAAAAAACACCACACAAAAAACAAAAAGGTTATTATTTCGAACAATGTTCTAAATTAATATATAGATAATAAGAATAAAATAATAACTATATTAAAAAAATAAAAACAATATTAGAAATTAAAGTATTATTGATTATACTAATTTTGTAAATAATAATAACCTTAGTAAAATTCATGGATAGTCCATGTGGTTTGTTTTTATAACCTAGGGTAAAAGTGAAATTTGATCAATAGTGAGAAAATACATTAACCACATGGACTTGATCTAACCAAAAAATTATAAAGGCCAAAAGCAAGATCTTCATCAAGCCACATGGACCATTTATGTAATTTACTCTAATTTCTTTAAGTAGCGTAATTATTTTTATAACCAGCATAATTATGTAACTATGTTCTAATTCGACTGAAACTTATAATTACACTAGAGTAGCATTGTTTGAAAAGCGTGTGGCTCGGAGCTCACTTGATTTAGCTAGAAAAAGCTCGATTGCTATGGCTCGTTTTAAAACCGATCCGACTCGGCTCAGTTCGAAATGAGCCAGATTGACTCAATCATTAGCTTAGCTCGGTTTAGCTCAGATTATTGTAACTTAATATACTTTATTTTAATACACATAATATATTATAGAAAATCGTTTAATTTTTTGTGTAGTTAAGAATGTAGTTGGATATCCATGTCATATTTGGGGGTTGATTAGCATGCTAATGAACTTGTAGTGTAGTTTGTAAAAATTTAAAACCTATTTTGTATTTGGTTGAACTTGATTATGGCTTGGAATGTATTAGGTTGAATTTTGAAAGCTATGTATTTTTTTAAATCGAGTTTGGCTTGTAATGTTCGTTTAAACTATTAAATAATATTTTAGACTATTGAATTTCGAAAACTATGAAATAAATTTTCTTTCTAAATTCAAGCCTAACTGAGCTCGAGCTTAGATTTTTGACTCTGTTTCAAATCCGAACCGAGACGACTCAGTTTATAATCGAGTCGAGCTAGAGCTTGCCCTGACTTGGCTCGGCTTGTGAACAACCCTACTAAACAAACGGGTTACATCAAACACACTAAACATTTGAAGAACCGGTCCCGGATCCTTCACCCTTTTCATTTTTCGCCTCACGGGGCAATGACGATCGATGTGTTTCTTTAGCGTCGAGTTGGCGGCCGCTTTCATGAACTTTCCACAACCTTTGCACCTAGCCATCTCATGGTTATCGGTCATCAAACACAAATCGAAATGCTTCCAAATTGACGGGTTTCGTTTGGTTTCCAAAACCATAACAACCTCATCATTGCATGCCATTGTATCTTCGAAAATATGGATTCAAATGTTGAACTGTTGAATGTTTGTAGTAGTAAGGAAAGGGAATGGAGAAGATGTGGTATGTATACAAAAAAACCGATTTTTATATTATTTAATCGGTTTCCAACGGTATTATATCCGTTGGAACTGGTTCCAACAGTAAGTGACAACTTTTTGATTTGAAAAACCCGACAAAACCGGTTCCAAACAGTACCCGGACCCCGGTCCACAGTACCCGTAAATGGTTACATCGATTCTGGTTTTATTGACGACTACCCGGGTTCAACCCGGACCCGGTTCTTCAGAGAATCCGGTTCCCCTAACTAGTATCAGTACCCGGGTACGGGTATTAATATTACCTGATTATGCCCATCTCTAGGAGGGTGGTGGTGTTCGATTGGTGTGGATGGCATACATGGGAAAAGGTTGTAGTGAAGGGTAGATGGGTGGTGGAGCAGGGTACTGTGTGCGTGTGTTGAGATTAGAGAGAAAGAGGAAGAAGCAGCACAAGAAGGGTTAGGTGAATAAACCATTATTTATTAAACATTTTAAATAAAAACATGAATTGACCATAATACCCTTAAGTGAATAAACTTAACTGAAAATTTTAACCTGATTAGTACTAAAGGACGTAGAATGTAACGAGTTTTGCAAATAAAGGATTGTGACTGTAATTATTGAAGTTAAAGGCTATCCGTTGCAATCTGGCACAAACATAAAGGACAAAAAATGTAAGTTACCCTTTATTTATTGAAACTTAAATGAACTTGCTTTTGTTGATTTACATAAAAATTTGGTGTCATGATTTGTAACTAGTTGTATACCCTTTCCGTGGACGGGTATATTAATGGTATGGTGACATAGCATTTTTTTCTTTGAATTCTATAAATGTAGTTTGACTCGTTTATTAATAATGATAAGTTTGACCAGTTTATTCAATTAAATCTTTCTGTTTTTTTTAATTGCCCTTCAAATTGAGTCATAGCATAAGGGGGAGGGGCATAAGTGATAGGTGCTTAGTGATGGGTGTGATCGTGTTAAACACGGTGGTGAAGGGCTTGTGATTGTTTGGCAAGGTCACAATTTTAATGGTTGGGTTTTTTTTTTCTAAAAAAAATCATTTTAAAACTATATATAAACCGACCTAACAGACCACCTTTTTTATAAAACTTGACTGTATAAGTTGTCATCATACTCAGTAAATCCCACCAATAGCAAAGCTAAGGTAGAGTCTGGGGAGTGTAAGATATAGGTAGCTGCAATTTGAGAACTGAAATTCAGATCAAAACCTCTTGAATACTGCAATGTTTAATCAAATGACTGGTTTCCTAAAAATGAATCTTGATTCTGTTTACCATCATAATATGAGGGTCTTACCAAGGTCCTTTATCAGAACACATGCAACCTCCTTTTTCTGCACAATTGCAGCAATTCCTTTAATTCTGGCAACAACTCGCGGACACGTTAAAAAGACTTATCAAGATCCAGTTAATGCATAACCATTAACACCCAATCTTAGGCATCAATTACTTCAAGCAATGTGCTTTAATATTTGGTTCCCATGACCCGAGGATGCAAACTACAAAAGGGAAAAACCATGGTAACATGAGGTTAATATTATGCACAAAAGATATTGTTAACTTAGATGAATATTGGATTTTGCTTTGGGTTCAAGAAATAACTGACCCATGTTCCAGAGCATCTTAAACAGGACCAGCAATCATGATGAACATCAGCCAAAGTGTCTTCAGAGTTCATGTTCCACAGTAAAATTGAAATCCAGTGGAGAAAAATGCTGTATTTTAATAAATCCCAGCAGCCGGAACTATTTTGATAAAATCCGGGCTCAACCGACCATACAAACCCATAACCCCTTCTTTTTCAAGAATGGACAAAAGTGCATGAAGCATATTATCATAGTCCAGCCCGTTTACAACTCCTGCTTGCATATGTTTTTTACCACAGACCACATCAAGCGGGAAAGTGGCACTACTTGAAATTGCTCTACCTGCTGAACCGATTAACAAAGTTGCAATATTGCCAACTTTGTCTTTTTTTACGCCTTCAGAAATGTATCGTATGCCAAATAGTTTGTAGCAGCATACAGGAGACCTAAAATAAACTTGGTGTGAGGCCCTATTAGAATTCTGCAGGCCCCTCTTTCTTTACAATCCTTAAAAAAGCGTCTACAAGATTGTTGTACATGCCCCTCTGAAAAAAACACAAGGTGACTAGATAGGCGAGTCAGGACATTTACAATAAAAAGCGCTTTTTGTATGGTTATTGGGGCAATTAAGATTTAAAGTTTAAAGAATTTACTCACGCAAAAAAAAAAATATTGCGGGACTTATGTGCTAATTAAGCAGAAGTCTATAGGTTTTGTCATAAGCCCCTTACATTATGGTTGGTTGTGATTACAAAAAACGATATTATTAGGATAATAGTATCAATATTTATTAAGGAAATGAATTAAAAGATTGTATATACAAAAAATAAACTTTTGGCCCACTTTCAGGCTGTTCAAACCACCAATTTGGGATATATCACAACTCAAGCCACCAATTTCCGATAAAACACAACTCAAACCACCAATTTGCGAGTAAACGGTCTAAATTTCCACCTCTAGATGAAAGTTATTTCATTTGTAAATAAAAAGGTCAACTTTTTTACCTAGACCATGAGTCGGGTTTTGACTTAGGTATGACTCAGGTAAGCACATATGGTGAAGCTCATTCCAGCAACAACACACCTGCAATTCATGACTCAGGTATACGAAGCTTTGACTTTTCTCTGAGTTTAGGAGTCAACCTTTTCTTGATAGTATCTTATGCAAATCACCGCACAAGATGTGATTAAAATTATCATAATAATGAAAATGTAGAATGTAAAAGTGAAAAAAAAAAATATCATTAACCACACAAAAAGAGTAGCAGATCATCAGAAAATCATGGCGGTAATTTACGGGTCAAAGAAGCAGGTTATCCAAATGCCAAAAACTAGTTATAGTGCGTTAAAGATGCAATAAGCCCATAATCACTTTCAAAATAGTCATAACTGCATATATAGAGGTCTGGTGATCTTTTTTCAATAGTTGGTTTCATACCAGTTGTGCCTGCAACTTATATACCATCATTCTAAGTTTATTTTCTCTAATATTCCTTCAATAATCTGAATTTAACGACAATTAACGATGACAAAAGTGATTATACCAATATCAAGCAGCAAAATACAGATTCAAACACTATCTCCTGGACATTTCATTACAACTGATTATCTAATTCCGATTATCTAATGCTGGGTAATCACTTTCTAAACACCAACTCATATGAAATAATTAGAATTACATCAAATTGGGATTTACAAAGGGTACAGCCCTATGTAGAAGCTTTCTATAAATTAGAGTTAATTGCTCGTATGGTCCCTGTTGTTTGCCATTTTTCCACGTTTAGTCCCCATCTTTTTAAAATAACATGTATGTTCCCTGTGGTTTGATCATTGGTTACTCAGATAGTCCCCGAAGTTGATGACCGTTAGTTTTCTCGGTTAAATCCATGTGAATGACAGAATTGCCCTTAATAATTAAAAAACCAATTTAAACAATATAAAACTTAATTAATCTTTAAAAAGCTCCCGTAGGCCCACCTCTTTGATTTCCATCTCCACCCCTTCTGTGTTTCTCCCACAACTCTAAAGTTATCCGCCGGCCGGCCAAGATCCGCTCGCCGGAAAAACGGATTTATTGATACATGAATTTCAACATCCATAAGTATAACCATGATCACATACACAACAGATAGTAGGTTTAAATTTTAAAAACACAATTTAATGAAGATTTAAGTTAATCTGAACCCAAATTTAATGCATAACTGAAGACAAAGAAAACTCATCTTGATATGCTTCTTCACCAGCTTGCTGAAGCCCTAACCTAGTTAACATCAAACAAACATATCCAAATTAATGAAATAAGAACACCAATTTAAGAAGGGAATGTGAGTTAGAGTTCAATTACCTTCAAATTGGACATTCTGGATGAGTACAACTTCGCCGCTCTGGAGACTGCCAGTGGCTCGAGCTTTCGTTCGACTCCGGCGCTGACGTCACGGTTCAGGGAACGTCCGATTCGTTCATGGGGGAGAATAAGTTCGGGCGTGTGGTGGGAGTTTGGAGGTGTTGATTTGGTGAGAGTGAGGCAGATTGGTATGGTTGGTGTGGGGTAGATCCGGCGGTGAAGGTTTAAGAGGGGTGGTGGTGGTTGTGTATGTCTTATGATGAAGGAGACGGCGATGGTTTTGGTGAGGATTGGTTTATTGAAGATTGAGATATGTTTGGTGGGGCCCAGTTGAGTACTTTATTATTTAGTTTTTGTTTTTATTAGTAAGGGTATATTTGTATTTTTACACAGACATAACTGAATAATTTAACGCTCATCCAGTATAAGGACTAATCAAGCAATAATGAGCAAACCACAGGGAAAATAGATTTTATTTTAAAAAGGTGGGGACTAAAGGTGAAAAATGGCAAACCACAGAGACCGTCCGGGCAATTAAGTCTATAAATTATATAAAGGAAATATCTCACGTAACTAAAAAATATGCATATGACATAAAATTGTTAAGACAACCCATAATCATAAAATTTCAATTTCTTTTTTTTTTTGAAATTTAAAAGACAACATATTAATTTTGAAATAAATTTTAAATTTACATAATTTATAATTTACACAACTTGAATTATAGAAAATTTGAAATGAAAAGATACACATGAGAAATCTTTTATTGCTAAATATTAAACATTACGTTCAAACCATATAACCCAAACAGTTCAACTTGATCTAAGGGCTAATATGCATCTAAAAGCAGTTACAGATTAAGGGGAACATAAGAATATATAATGTGTATTAAGCCCACCTCTTAAGTGAAAATAACTCGTTGAAGGAAACTTTAATCAACAAGTTTAGCCTTTCTACAAAACTACAAATAAAGTATGAAACCAATATAATTTTAGTCTTCGATCTCACCAATCACGCTATCTCACCCATTGCCAAAATCTGTGATTGATTTTGTTTTGTTTTTGCTATTTTATACATGGTACTTTACTCGAATAAATAAGTCCAAATTGGGAAAATGATCCAGTCATCCCACAATGAAGTCCTTTTTTCAAATATATATGTTTGTTTTGGTCTTTAAAAAAGATAAATTAATATTATATTACGTATGGAATAGTGGTTGAGAGATTTAATTGGTCTTATTTAATTTTCTTAGAACATGCGTAGTGGTAAGGGTGAATAATGCCCCCACTCTTTTGCGTTTTCTACCATGTGGCAGTACAGTCAGCAAGGGGCATTATTGAGCGTTTTTTTCTAAAATGGTTGTAGCGGGGATGTGGACATTATGTTAAAGGGTGTAGAGAATTAAATAAAAATAAAAAAACCAACAAAAAAGCTATTAGCCAAAAAAAAGGAAGATTAAATGTGATTGGCTCTTCAAATTTGCTCCAAGCGTGATTTTAAACACGCCAAAACACAAAAACCAGCCAAACACGCCCAGGGGAGTGGTTCCCCGGCGTGTTTGGGCGGGATTGGGCTAGATTGGGGGCAAAAAACGCCATTACGTTTGGTCTTAAACACTTTTAAGTTCTTGAAATTTAATTCCATGCTATGCCAAATCATTTTTCAGTTAAAGCAACCAACACTAGTTTAATGGTATCAAGAAGTGTAAAATTTAGGAGTATATTTAGTGGGTGGGTTTTGTTCTAAAAAAAGTATATAGAGGTATTTTTTATTTAAAGTTCACATAGATTATGAAAACACATTCACACAAAAACACCTAACTAATGATTTGGAGAAATTTTATGACAAGAATAATTTTAGGTTAAATTAATTTGACAACTTCCCTGATGGAGAAAGTCAGAAATCTTGGAAAAAGCGCCATCATTCTTAATCTTGATGATTAAGGTCTTAGAGAAATGATGAATGCGAAAACTACAACAAGTGTTTGAACATTGAGCAAAGCTTGAAAGCTTGCACAATGCCAAGTTTCTTTCCGGTATAATATATCTCAAGAAGCATTTATACCCCTTTCCGGTGGCGTCAGCTCAACAAGTTCAATAAGATGATTCTTGATCTTGAAAACATTAAAGTTGAGTTGGATAGAGCAGTTATCTTCCTCACTTCCTAGTTCCTACCAGGGTCCCATGTGTTTCCGTCAAGACCCTGATGTATGTGAGAGAACGCCTCACAATGGAGGAGCAGGTTGTTGCTCTGAATTCAAAAACAATCTTAGAAACATAATGATTTGACAGAGGAATCCTGTAAAGTGCTCTTTGTGAGGAAAGGCGTGATAAAAGATGACTTTGTTTCACCAATATTGCTTCCTGAACACAATCAAAGTAGAAACCATTATCACACACGTTTTTTTATATAATCCAGAGAAGCAACAACTTCCACCAAGTGCAAAACAACAACTACAAACACTGGAAATCAAAACCTCACTAAAATAAAATTATTACTGCTTCAAAACCCACACCTTCATTCATTGCAAATTTACATTAAATAGACTCTAAACAAACTAACCATGTAACACATCATCTCCTAAAACTCCTACATTTATGCCGCGTTTTCTTGACCCACTAAACCTACACACGACTACTTAAAATCACTAATAAATATGTGACTTGATATACAAACTTCTTGCTGACCAATATCTGGCCACTTTTGACCCGTATCTATGACCCGCTTTGAACTTGTCAAGATTAACCTTACGCTCACCCCCTTAATCTTGACCCGTTTCTTCTTTCTTTCTTGCTTCTTCTATTTCTTGATCGGTTCACAAAGATCTGACTTGTTTCTTGCTCTTGCTTAGTCACTTGCTTCAAACTTGCTCTTGGTTGTTTTCATATTAACCCGTTTTGGCAGCCCAATACAACATTCCACAGTACTGTTTCATATTAGAGCTAGGGTTATAATATGTCATTAGTTAGAGGGTATTAGATGTAATTTATTTTCTTATTTATAATCTCTTGTAATCTCTCAATTAATATACAATAATACAATACATCGTTATCTCAATTTGGTATCACAGCCAGGCAATATTGCCGCCACCCAACCCTACCCTTTTGATCGGAAACCTCCACCATTCCCCACCGCCTCCTCCTCCCACGCCATGGCCCTTCTTGCTGCCTTTACATCCCAAGAAAAGACTTCCAACATGAATCACAAATTTCCCTTCACCCTTAAACCCACAAATTACCACAACTGGAAAACCATGCTTCAACCGTTTCTTGAAACAACCAACATGTTTGGCTATATTGACGGTACAATACCCTGTCCACCCGCCACCATTACCACCCCTGCCTCCGGCTCCGGCGACAACGCCAGTCCGGCAGCCACCCAACCCAACCCTAATTATACCACTTGGCGTCATAATGACGCACACATCCGATCGCTGCTTCTCTCTACCGTTTTGGAGGAATCGAACAACTTCCAAGGAATTATGGGACAATCTTGAACGTGGCCACGCCCCACCGACTCATGCTCGTGAATTCACCATCAAATCACAACTCATGAGGATTGTGATGAAAGGAGATGAACAACCAACCGCGTATCTCAATCGGGCCATGGCTTATGCCACGGATCTTCAAAATATCGGTAAACCCATTCATGACAATGATCTTATCATGTTTATTTTGTCAGGCCTACGTGCTGAATATGATGGCCTCAAATCTAATCTGCTTGGTAGAGAAACTCCCATCAGCTTAAATGAATTGCCTGCCCTTTTATCCAATCATGATTATATGCTTCACAAAAATGATCCCGTATCTGCTGCAACACCCTCCGCCTTCACCACGGTAACCTCCGACGGCCTTCCCCCACCGTCGGCCACCCAGACGCCCGCCAACCAGCAGTCCGCTGCCAACCTTTTGACTGTCCAATAGCTTGCCTCTCAACTTGGTTATAGTCTTACACCTAATTCACCTTCACAAGCCTTGTTTACAAATCGATCCAGTCATGGTCATGGTTCCTCTTATTCTCGAGGACGTGGCAGACAATTCAACAGGTTTCCTTCGCGTGGTCGCGGGTCTTTTGAATGGGCCTCAATTACTAATCAAGTTCATGGAACTTGCAATCGTTGTGGCATTGGTCATATACCATCTGATTGCCCTAATCGGGATGTTTCGACTCTTCGCACAAGGCCTCAAGCTAATTATGTTGATACTCGGTCTCAAGTCTCCAATGATCATTGGCATCCAGACACCGGAGCAAATCATCATGTTACACCTGATCTTTCAAGCATCGGCACTTCCGAGCCATATCAAGGCTACGACAGTCTTCACGTTGGTAACGGTAAAGGACTTCCTATCCTACACATTGGTTCAACAAACATATATTCACCTTCAAAAACCTTTTCCTTAACCAATATTTTACATGTTCCTCAAATTAAACATAACCTGCTTTCCGTACAAAAATTTTGCCTTGACAACAATGTTTTCTTTGAATTTCACCCTTTTTTCTTTTGTGTGAAGGACATATCTACACGCACTACCCTACTCACGGGTCCAAGTAAGGATGGTTTATACTCACTAGCTCTTCCAAAATTTCATTCCATTCCGAAGACTGCTTTTTCTGCCACACGTGCTCCAGCATCTGTTTGGCATCAACGTTTAGGACATCCCCATCATCGTGTTTTACAGTATATGTTATCTCGTTATTTACTTCCTGTTTCAGAAAAATCTTTTAAGCATGTTTGTTCTTCGTGTCAAATGGGAAAGTCTTGTAAACTTCCTTTAAACAGTTCTTCGTTTCGTAGCAATAATATTCTGGATTTGGTTTATTGTGATGTTTGGGGTCCCGCACCCTCTTTGTCCTTTGATGGTGATAGATATTTTATGCTTTGCGTTGATCATCATTCAAAATATATGTGGATTTTTCCTTTAAAACAAAAATCAGATGTGTATTTACTATTCAAACAATTTGTCCTAATGGTTGAACGTCAATTTAATACAAAATTAAAAAGTGTCCAAACTGACTGGGGTGGAGAGTTTCGCAATCTCTCTACCTATTTTACTTCTCTTGGCATCATTCATCGTCGATCTTGCCCTCACACAAGTGAACAAAATGGCACGGTTGAACATAGACATCGTCATGTTGTCGAAACTGGTCTTGCTCTCTTGGCTCAATCATTCGTTCCTCAAAGATTCTGGCATTATGCTTTTGACACTGCTGTGTATCTCATTAATCGTATGCCATCCACCTCCAATTCTCTTACATCTCCATTTGAACGTATTTATAAACGCTCTCCCGATTTCTCCTTTCTAAAAGTCTTTGGATGCCAGTGTTTTCCATACTTACGTCCTTACAATCCTCACAAAATGGATTTCCGCTCTACTGCGTGTATTTTTCTCGGCTATAGTCCAGTTCACCATGGGTATCGTTGCTTCGATCCCTCTCATGACAGAGTGTATATAGTTCGTCATGCTTGTTTCAATGAAACCATTTTTCCTTTTAAACCTAAACCTACCGTCCCTTCCACATCATCACCTGAACCATACTATTCTTCCTTGCACAATCCTCCTATGCCTTTTCCTGACCCACCTAACCCGTCCGAGACTATTCCACAACCAACTTCCTCCACAAATAACAACACCACTTCCGCCCCTCAACCCAACGCCACCCAACCCCCACCCCCTCGACCGAGACCATCTAATCTAAGACAGAACCCCAAACCTACCTCTCGATTTGATCCCTCTGCTTTTCACACTACCACCACACCTGTCACTCCCACCACCGAACCAGCCAATACCTCCAAAACCGTCCCTCCCATTCCCGAACCAGCCCAAACCGAACCCACCAGACCAACCCAAAAATCTGAACCACCTACATCTGAACCCGTCACCTTTATCGCTGCCAACAAATTTACCGAATGGCGTCGTGCTATGGCAGAGGAGTTTTCGGCTCTTGTTAGTAATGGTACATGGTCTCTTGTTCCCCCGGTTCATGGGGCTAATATTGTTGATTGCAGGTGGGTTTACATGATTAAACGCGACAAAACAGGTGCTCCTTTTCGTTATAAAGCACGGTTGGTTGCCAAGGGCTATACTCAAACTGCAGGTATTGATTATCAGGAGACCTTTAGCCCGGTTGTAAAAGCTACAACCATTCGTGTTGTTCTCTCCTTGGCAGTTACTCGTCAGTGGCCACTTCGTCAACTTGATGTGCAAAATGCATTTCTACATGGGCAACTTGAGGAAACAATTTATTTAAAACAACCACAGGGTTTTGTGGACAGTACTCACCCTGATTATGTTTGCAAACTGCATAAATCTCTCTATGGCCTCAAGCAAGCTCCACGGGCTTGGTTTACCCGTCTCTCCTCCACCTTGCGGCACTTGGGGTTTACGGGATCTAAAACTGATCCCTCTCTTTTCATCTACAAATATGGTACAACAGTCCTTTACCTTCTGGTTTATGTTGACGACATTATTGTTACTGGGAACAATGCGGCTGCCATTCAACATGTTATTTCTGCTCTAAGTTCTACACTTGCGTTAAAAGATATGGGAGATCTTGATTACTTTTTGGGTCTCGAAATTATTAGACGTGGAAAATACATCATCCTTTCTCAACACAAATATCTTCTTGAACTTCTTGACCGCTCAGGCCTCTCGGCGGCTAAATCTGTCCCATCTCCCATGAGTGCCTCCACTGTTTTAACTCCGGATGACAGCCCCAAGTTTTCGGATCCGGCCAAATATCGTCAGGTTGTTGGTGCTTTACAATATGCAACACTTTCTAGACCGGATATCACTTTTGCAGTTAATCGGGTATGTCAGTTCATGCACTCTCCCACTGAACATCAATGGAGCGTTAAGCGCATCTTGCGTTACATACAGGGCACCGTCAACTATGGGTTACTTATTAGGCATGATTCCAGTTCCACTCTTCATGCATTTACTGACACCTCATGGAATCATCTTGCTGCATTCTCTGATGCTGACTGGGCAGGTTGCCCAATTGATAGACGCTCTACTGGTGGTTTTGCCATTTACTTGGGCTGCAATCTTGTGTCTTGGATGGCTCGTAAACAAAAGACTGTTTCTCGCTCATCCACGGGGTCTGAATATAAAGCGGTTGGTGATACGGTTGTTGAACTCATGTGGCTTGAATCATTAATGAAAGAACTTGGCTTTGTTTCTGATTCTCCTCCAGTTCTTTGGTGTGATAACTTAGGAGCCACCTATCTTTCCTCGAACCCTGTTTTTCGTGCTCGTACCAAACATGTGGAAATTGATTATCATTTTGTTCGCGAGAAGATGGCTAAGGGGGGATTACGAGTTAAGTTTATATCTACAGCAGATCAAATTGCGGACATCTTCACAAAACCACTTCCTACTGATCGTTTCAACTTTCTCAGATCCAAGCTGCAAGTCGTTCCCCGACCTCAGCTTGAGGGGGCGTATTAGAGCTAGGGTTATAATATGTCATTAGTTAGAGGGTATTAGATGTAATTTATTTTCTTATTTATAATCTCTTGTAATCTCTCAATTAATATACAATAATACAATACATCGTTATCTCAATTTTTCATCACCGATGCTGTCCCGAAACAGCCTCCCAACAGCTCTCAGATCACACCAGTACGCCACTTCCCGATAACCTAACACCTCTCTCTTCCCGATAACAGCCCTATACAACAATACAGTAAATTAATTACATCAGTAGCTGCATTACATAATGATTGTTCCTATACTTACAAGGGAACTAAAGCAAAATTTCTAAAGAAACAGATATAGTGAAACTTCAGAAACAAAAGTCTCTTCAACCAGTTGAGTATCAATCTCTTGCGATACATGCTTAGAAACATACGCTGGAGAGTTTATGAACACAAAAATTATCAAAACATTATGAAAACCATCTTGACATTGTAATGACCCGTATTCAAGTCACTTGAATTTTATATCATAGCTTTGTTTTCAATTGTCACTAGATGTATACATTATATATACTTCTGAATTTTGAACACCGCAGTGCATATAACCGGGTCCGTGTTTAGGCATAAATAATTCACGAGTTATATCCATGTACAAATAATTGTTTTGTGAAGAATACATAGCATGTACAAATAATTACAATTTGACAACACTTGATGATTGTTACTGTATGTTTGCTACTGATCTGGGTAAACAGAACACACTAACACTACAAATTTTGTATTTAAAACCCTAAAGTGGCTTCAATTAACACCCACTCGTTTGATTCTGATGTTTGATGAAGTGATTATGATGCTAATATGAGTTCATAGAAGCAGACTGAGGCTGTATATAAGATACCCAACGATTTACAAGTGTCCTAGATTTTCTTTACTTACCGCCTTGCCGAGAAACAAGTCCTAAATAGCTGCAGCTATAAACCACAAACCCCTACATCAAACAAAAGCATATGTGACTGTAAGACATTGAATAAACAGACATTCTTGACTGGTATACATGTTATGCTAGACCTTATTTTACGTTATTGCTTAATTGGCATTTTGCAGATTTTAAACAGGTTCAAAACAATATAAATCATACTTCATTTCTCATAGAAGTGGGTTTCATTGAAGCATTTCATCAAACAGATGGTGTGCATAGATGGTTATTGTTGGAAAATCTTGATGGGTCGGGTACGTGTCAACGGGTCGGAGCTGAACCGGGTTCGGTAGTTAAATGGGTTATCCATTAGCTAACGGTTCAAATGAAGAAATGGGCAAAGTGTTGACCGAGTTTTGTGGAAGTGGACGTATGGAATTGAAAGTTTGTTTTGTTCCAGAAAAGTAGGAGAACATGGACGAAATTGTGTATTTTGTTAGCTGATATTTTGTTATCTATTTTAGCATGTGATTTTAGTTGTTTAGTATAAATAGGATAGGATATTATTCATTTTTTGTACCCTTTTTTTTGTTGATCGAATAGCACAGCAAGTTTCTTTCTCATCTCTGCATATATTACATACATATATTCGTGAGTGTTGAGTGTAATCAGGGGCCTGTAACCAACAATTGGTATCAGAGCTTGGTGGTGAAGAGCTTGCCGTTTTGAGAGTCGGTGGCGAGAGACGGAGTGCAGTCCTTTGGCTGTAAGGACCGAAGCAGAAAGCATAGAAAGAAAGAAGCATGGTTGAAGAAGGAGGCAGGTTTGAGAGTCGTGTCCGGCGAAGGGGGTGCAGCCCTCTAAACTGCAGTCGCCGGAGAGAATGAAAGAAGAAAGGCTGCACACAGCAGCGAAGACCGAAAGAAAGTAAGAACGAAAGAGACCGTCGCCGGAAGGAGATACCGGCGTAAGGAAGACCGAAGCCGTAGTAGACCGAACGGCTTGAGAGAAAGACCGAAAGAGACCGCCGCCGGAAAGAAAGTTCCGGTGGGAAAGAAGACCGCCGTCGGAAAGTTGTTCTGATGGGAGACAAAGACCGAAGACCGCTGCCGGAAAGAGAGTTCCGGTGGGAAACAAAGAAGACCGCTATAGACCGACAAGCCACAAAAGACCGAACGGCGTGACCGAGACCGTGGGTGTGACAGTGACCGGAGGTTCGCACCATGATAGACCGAAGAAAGCTTTTATTGAAAGCAAGACCGATTGTGAACAAAGACCGAAAGTGTTCACATTAGACCGAGTCGTGAGCCGAAGACTGAAAAGGGTTCACGCTAGAAAGAGAAAGGGGAAGACGGGCCTGCTGGTTCGTGTAGCAAGAACCGACATCAAGATTATGGGGGTGAATGTTGGAAAATCTTGATGGGTCGGGTACGTGTCAACGGGTCGGAGCTGAACCGGGTTCGGTAGTTAAATGGGTTATCCATTAGCTAACGGTTCAAATGAAGAAATGGGCAAAGTGTTGACCGAGTTTTGTGGAAGTGGACGTATGGAATTGAAAGTTTGTTTTGTTCCAGAAAAGTAGGAGAACATGGACGAAATTGTGTATTTTGTTAGCTGATATTTTGTTATCTATTTTAGCATGTGATTTTAGTTGTTTAGTATAAATAGGATAGGATATTATTCATTTTTTGTACCCTTTTTTTTGTTGATCGAATAGCACAGCAAGTTTCTTTCTCATCTCTGCATATATTACATACATATATTCGTGAGTGTTGAGTGTAATCAGGGGCCTGTAACCAACAGTTATCACGTTGACATAATCAATGTCGAAGAACCCATGACATTTATGCACAAAATGCAGGAAATCCTTTTGGGACAAGCAAACACATATCGTATATCTCTGTAGCAGCAACATGATTAATTATATGGTGTGTACAGCAGCCAACAACAATATATTATTCCGGAAAATCATAAACATAATACAAGGTTCGGTTCAGTTTCGCTTGAAGTCTGTTAACGGCAGGGGCGGTTCTTAGAAGGGCTCTAGCAGGGCCACGGCCCGGGCAAGTTTTTCGGCCGTAGTGCTAATTTTCCGCATTTTGATCGAAATTTTTTATATATACTATGTTTGGCCCGGGCTTGCCCGGGCTTTTTTTAGTGCCCGTCTCTTTCGGCCCTGGCACGTTCAACGGGCAAGATCCGCCACTGGTTAACAGAGATACATCAACCATAACCATGGTCGGTTCATCATATTTACTTAAGCATAACCGATTGATTATGTCGGTTTTGGTTAATTTTTGACGGTTTGGATTTCCGTTATGGTTTGGCTTTTGCTCACCCCTAAGTCGACAAGCTTCAAATGTTTATGAGAATAAAAAGCACGTGAAGCAAATCTATGTAAATATGAATACAAAAACGGTTCCTTACGTGTGTCTGAAAATGCTAGTAAAAGCAAATCTCACTGCTTTGAGGATGACCCTGTAGTAAAAGCCAATGACTTGTGCTTATTTTTTGACTTCCCATAGAAGCAAAGTGGCACCAGTACAAACTCCACCCAACAATCATATGATATCGGTCTGACCACTTAACCAGAGCAATAACCGGACTTTCCATATCCATATTAGACTAGATTTCAAAAGTTGCAAGCCTGGCATGCGTCAAGTCACTATGGTGCATTGTGTCCTTAGTGTTGAACTAAATAAGACATTCAAGCTATGGATTGTAACTTAAAGTTATACAAAGTTATGATCCATTGTTTTTAGTTGTGTTAATTGTAACTTAAAGTTATACAAAGTTATGGATTCCAGCTAAGGGTAACCAACGTTGGTTTCAGACCCAAAATCTCTTAGTTTTCGCTGATAATCACGCCATGTCACAAAATTACCAATATAATCAGGAGACAAAATCAAAAGACTATCTAACAGGTGACTTGATAACATACAATTCACCAAAAGTTGTTGTCACCATCTTAAAATTCCACTTGATAAATCATAATAAATGTTTATAACATATCAAACTTACAACAGCCAGATTCAGCTGAGTCCTCGGTTTGGTGAAGTAACATCTTTTCCATGTTTTGAATTTCAGAATTTTCAGATTTGCTAGTCATGTTCATATCGTTCAATTCACCGGAAAGCTCAATTACTTGTGTCTCAATTATGGAAGCATGACTCCTCGTCTCCACATAATCAGATTTAACCTCTGAATTCAAATTCAACTGGGACAATGAGAAAGCCAAACAGAATTAAAATCGGAATTATAATCTTGATGGTTCGGGTCGAGTATGGGTTAAGTCGGATACGGGTCAGCAGAGAATTAATTTTAACATGTTTATTTTATGGGTTTTGATTGTGTCAAGTAAATTAAAGGGGTATTGGATTTTAATAATCCCAAGTTTCACTAATTGGCCGGTAATAATCCCAACTTCAAAAATTGCCTACAACAGTCCCAACTTGTAAGATTTTGGCCACCAATGATCCTTGACTAACTGGGTTATAACCTTGTTGGGCTGGTGACCTGCAACTTATTCCGGCGACCCGTTTTACCCCTGAAACCACCAAACGAGACCACCACCAATCATCTCCGACCTCCTGTAATCTTCTCCGCTTCTCAAAAGTTTAAAATTTCCACCATCTACGCAACTCCGGTGACCTGCAACTTATTCTGACGACCTTCTTTACCCCTGAAACCACCAAAGGAGACCACCACTTGTCATCTCCAACCTCTAGTGACCTTCTCCGCCGCTCAAAACTTCAAAAAACTAACTGGGTTATAACCCAGTTAGACAAGGATCATTGGTGGCCAAAATCTTACAAGTTGGGACTGTTGTAGGCAATTTTTGAAGTTGGGATTATTACCGGCCAATTAGTGAAACTTGGGATTATTAAAATCCAATACCCCTAAATTAAATAGCGGGGTCAGTCATGGGTTTGTTCACATTTTTTGGGATATTTTGAGTGCAATAGGTGGATAAGTTCCTATGTAAGGTGTTTGATTGGAATGAAAGTAGAGAAAGTTGAGCAGCAAGTTTCTATTTTCCTTCATTTCTAATTCGTAAATAACAGTTAGAAACCCAACAAAAAATACTGTGTTTGGAGTTTCCAATTCAGTTGGGATATTGGTAAAAAAAGTTACCAGACATTACTTTTTAGGTCATTAATGGAACACAAGTTAAAGTTCTAGTTTATATTATATTCGTTAAATGAACATTGTTAGCTTTCATAAAACTATGATGATTAACTTACTTGTAATTCCATTGCCTTCTTAAGTTCTGTCAAAACTTCTTTTGTCGTCGGTCTTTTTTCTCGTTCAAGATGTAGGCATTGGTAGGCAATCTCTTGAAAAGTAGTCAATGATTTCGGCAGAATCTCTTCCCTAATTTGATTGAACACCACCTCAGCATGTTTTCCTTCTTCAAAGTTTTTTTTAATGAAATCCGGTAGATAGTGACCCTCTTGTTTGTGGATTGCAAATGTTGATCTCCCACACAAAATCTCAAATAAAACGACACCAAACGAGTAAATATCGGATTCGATGGTTAGGAATCCCGATTGTCTATAAAGTGGGTCCACATATCCTTTTGTGCCACATGCATGATCGATGATATAGTCTGTTTCCTCATTTATTGAACATATTAGCGAAAGCCCAAAATCAGCCACTTTTGCTTTCCAATCATTGTTTAACAGGATGTTTTCAGTTTTGATGTCCCTATGTATCACCTTTGCTTGTTTTCCTACTCCTCCGTGTAGGAAATCCAACGCTCTTGCAACATCAATGCATATATTAAGTCGTTTCACCCATGTAAGAGAAGTATCATTCAAATACCTATCAAGACTTCCCCTGGACATATACTCATAGATAAGGACTTTTTCATCTTTTTCATCACAGTAGCCTACAAGACCAATGACATTCTCATGTTTATAATCCAAAAGAATTTGGAGCTCACTAAAGAATTGTTGTTCTCCTTGACCAAACCTTGTATCCAATCGCTTTGCAACAATGGTTTTAAATCCATCTCCATCTTGAAGGTTTCCTTTATAGACTTTGCCAAATCCTCCCCAACCGATGAAATTGTCATCATGAAAGTTTTGTGTCACCCGTTTTATCTCTTCAAGTGACCTTTTGGGGTTATCCTTGTTGTTGTTCTGTCAAACATGACACACCAAATAAAATAAATATATTGATAACTATAATAAAGTGGTAATAGAAAACTAAATTGGTATTATCTTTTTCTAAATATTATGAAAAACTATAAATGATGAGTGAATTAATAATTGAGTCACATCATTGAGTACAAACACTTAACAACATGAGTTTAATATGATAATAAATGTCCCTTATAAATTAAATATGCACTGTACTGTGTTTTCTAAAGGTTTTGGATTGAACTTTTATTTATTATTATACTTCCGTATAAGCAATTCCAGCAAAGTCCTAACTTGACAGTCTAAAAGGTTGGATTGATAAATTCCTACAATGTCTAAAAAGTAAACTTTATAGGTTGATGCTAGACATTATAAAGTGGAAAGGATTTTTAACAATGAACTTTATATAATTTGAACACAGCCTCGTAAAGCATTCTAATTTTTGTTTTCTATATAACAGGGAACCATCACACAGATTACTTCTAGGCGTTGATAAACTGAATTTAGAATAGTAACTTACTTGAAATAATAGTGCTTTCTCAAGTTCCTTGACTACGACTTTCATTGTTGGGCGTTGGTCTTGAGTTTCCGCCACACATTGGTGTGCAATTGTAACAAACGTGTGCAAAGAATCCTTGTTGGGTCCTCTATTTAGAACAAATTTGATTTCACAAATTTCTTCCTTTATTATAGGATCTATCATCTCTTCTACTGAACCTGTGCTAAAGCTTCGTCTTGCCACAAACGCCATTCCTTCGTCACTCCCCTTAAGGTAAATTGGGTCATTAGATAACCTCCCACATAGAGTTTCAAACAAAACTATGCCGAAACTATAAACGTCTGATTCTCTTTTTAATTTACTAGTCTTCTTATATTCTGGATCTGTGGAGCACTCTCTGCCAATCCGGTCGAGATAGATAGCTTCGTCTTCTTGATTTGGAGGCAAAAATATGGACCACCAAAAGTCAACAATCTTTGCCCCAAAATTCTTGTCCAACCCAATGTTGAAGCAGTTTATATCACGGTTTATTATCATTTTTTGGCCTTCCATCTCATAGTGAATGTACTTTAATGCGTGTGCAACATCAATGCATATTTTCAAACGTTTTTCCCAAGTCAAAACACGTTTGTCTTTGAAGTTTCTCAAATAATCACCAAGGAATTCATTAGAAAAATCTTCAATGACAAGGATCATCTCAGACTCTTCAAAACAAAATCCAAGCAGATTGACTATGTTGGGATGCTTAACTCCGCCGGAAAGAATTTCTATTTCTGTGAGAAACTCTTTTTCTCCAAAAACCTTACTTCCAAAAGGGGGGTAACATTTGATAAGTACAGTGTTCTGTCTTTTGGATGATGGATTCTCTTTATCATAATGCACGAGTTCTGCTCTGTAGAAATCACAGCCACCAGGGAACTGTGCAATTTTGTATTCTCTTGAGAAATCATGGGTTGCTGATTGAATATGAGTGAGAGGAATCTTCAAGTGTTCCAAGTTCTTCCCCACCTGCAAGTTAAATATGTGACAAGGGAGTTACAACAAAGGTAGAAAAATGCAAACGGAATTGAAAGAAATTGATTAGTTAATATCTCTTTAGATGAAGTTAGCATCCATCTAATTCCACCCTCTTCGCACCACCTTGAAAGTTCCTCTCCGTCACTTGAACATCTAGAAACCAGACGACCCCTGCTTTGCTTTTGTTTCATGTGCCCTTGTTTTGCTTTTGGTTGGCTTACCATGGTCTAGCCCACCACGTTTTTAGAAGCCCACAAATCATTTATAGTAGGCTCAATAAATAAATAAGGCCCAGACACATTGAGTGATACTAGAGACCAATATAAATCTTATGGGTTAAGCTTGGTCAAATTTATTGTTCGTTCCCTATAATAAGCCTAAGAATAGATTTGCTAAAATTATATATTGTTGTTAATAATATGTGTTGCCTTAGTGTTATTGAAGTGAAATAAGTTGCTAGACCAACTAATTAAGTTAATTATTGGTAAGAAAGAGGATTATATATGTTAATCTTTATGTATTTTAAATAAAATAAATTAAATAATACTGTAAAAGGGAAGTTTGGGAAGTATCTATTGTAACATTTGAAATTGTTGAAATTGTTTAACGTCTTTAACTTGATTCATAAATCAACTGAAAAATTAGATGTTACAAATAATTAGATGATAATGCATAGGAACAAGAATTTTGTAAGACAACTTAATAAGAATAAGAGAACTTACAGGTTAGTTTAATATACTCTTTTTTTGTTTGTTTTCAAGGTAGACTAGGCATGTATGAAGAGATACATAGAATATGTGTTATGGGGTTCCATTGGGAGCGCCAATGCTGTCACACTAGCTAGAAGAGGGGCGCGGACATTGCGACGGGTGGGTGCGCTTGGTGGGGATAGCGAGCGTGGGGAGCGTTCAACCAAAAGCTTCAAGCTCCTTCAACCAAACAAGGTTTTTTTATTGAGTATGAGCTTTTTCTTAAAAGCTCCTAAAAGCTCCATGCCAAACATACCATTTGACATTTAAAGATAATAAACTTTTTAATGTACAAGCTTTTTAAATTTTTAGTTACGTCTATTTTGGTCATTTTATATATTTTATAAAAGCTTTTTAAATTTTTAGTTATGTCTATTTTATATATTCTATTTCGGTTAACCGATGTACAAGCTTTTTAAATTTTTAGTTATGTCTATTTTTAATTTCGGTTAATTCCACTGTAGGGGTGTGCAATAACCGAACCGTTAACCGAACCGAAAACCGACAAAACCAAACCGAAATTAACCGAAACCGTATTAACCGAAAGTCGGTTAACGGATATTTTTTTTTACCATCGGTTAACCGAAACTAACCGAACCGAAACGAATCATTTTTTTTTTATATATTTCTAGCTTTTATACCTCCTTTCATGTATTTCATGTTTTATACTTCCATTTCATGTAATAATACATCTATTTCATTTATCTATGCCTTCATTTCATTTATTTATACCTTCATTTCATTTATTTATACCTCAATTTTGTGTATTTAAACATCTATTCATGCATTTCATGCATTTCTACCTCAATTTCATTTATTTATACATCCATTTCATGTATTTATACATCTATTTCATGTATTTATACCTCCATTACATGTATTTCTAAGCAAAAAAAATTAGCCCTTGTTTGAATTGGTTATTAACCGAAAATTAACCGAACCGAACCGAAAACCGACAAATTAACCGAATTAACCGAACCGATTAACCGATAACGTTGGTTATGGTTACGGATAAAGCTAACAACCGAACCGAATCGAACCGTGCACACCCCTAGCCACCAGCTTCCAGCCACCAGCCATCAACTACTTTTGCCAAACATACCCTTACCATTCAAGAGGTCGGGTTAATAGGAGAATAAGGCAATACTGATTGTGATGTAAGGCTTGAAGGATGAGAATATCCAATGGTATATTCACCTATTGAGGTTCGTAACATAAGGATGCCAAACGTGGAGGTAGTTTCATAAAGCTTGGGTTCTCCTAAAAATTTTCAAATTGGATTTTAATAATCCCAACTATTCACCGTTGACCGCCAATAGTCACAACTTTAAAAATAACCACTAACAGTCCTAACTTTTAATATATTGGCCTCCAATGGACCCTGACTAATGGAACCCTAATGCTGCTCTGGTTGTCGGAAAAACGTTTTTTGGCTGGAAAACTTATTTTTGGCCGGAAAACTCAACATTTTCGTCTCGAACCTCTTTGTAACCTTATTATGGACCTTTGTGAACCTTTTTATAGTAAAAGCCCCAATTATTAAAGTCGCCGGAAAACTCCTTTTTCGCCGGAAAACTCAACATTTTCGTAACAAACCTCTTTGTAACCTTAGATCAGACCTTTAGAAACCTTTTTTCTGGACAAAAACGGTTTTCCGGCGACCAGAAAGTAATGACGTTAGTGTTCTGTTAGTCAGGTTCCATTGGTGGGCAATATGTCAGTTGGGACTACCGGTAGTTATTTTTGAAGTTGGAACTGTTAGTCGCCAACGGCGAATAATTGAGATTATTAAAATCCAATATTCCTAAACATTATGAAAACATTTGCACATGGCCAATCCCACGTGGGTTTCATGGATTAATTACAAAAAAAATTTTACGGTGGGTCACATAATCTTAAAGGAGCTGAATTTTCTGTAAAAAGTTATTTAAAGGGTGCTAAAAAGTTGAATTATGTGAGAATAGAAAATAAAACATGCTAGTGGCAATTAGAAACCTAACGCCAATAGTAAAGTTGTGTGTCCTTTGAATAGATAAGAAGAAACAAAACATTATTCCTTTTGCCACAGGTGGCTTTGGTCCGTTGGTAGAACTAAGGATGAGTTTTTTGAAAGATGAAGAGTATATCATTATCATTATCCGTGTAAAATATTTATTTTAATTATCTTTTCTTTATATTGTTTGGTTTTTATCTTTTAATTTGTTAGTGGTTATCACTTAGTTTTTTTTTTTCATTGAATTTGAATTATAGAACTTTGTTCTTGGAACCTATGGTTCAAATTTGAGACTTTGATTATTTTTTTTATTGAATTTGAATTATAGAACTTTGTTCTTAGAACCTATGGTTTAAATTAGGGGTGGCAACAAAAATTCAACCATGTTATTTTGGGTTATTTAGGTCTCTTTAAAAATTGAAATAAGTCAGAATGGGCTGAGGATTTAATCAAGATGGGTTAGGATGGGTTTTAAAATACCCATCTAAATTTTAACATGGGTCGGGATGGGTTTTTAATTCTCTAACCCAAAAACGCCTCAGACTTCATGGATTCAACCCTAAATTACCGTACTCTCTCTATGTCCTCTATCGTTGAACACAACAACGACTATAACGACACCGTTTGCGATGAATGCAGCTCCGGTGACCGGGACCACCAGCTGCTGCGCGATAAATGTGATAAAGCGTTTCACATGACGTGTCTCCGCCCTATCGTTGTTCGTGTTCCGATTGGCCCCTGGTTCTGCCCTCAATGCTCCGATCATCCTCCGCTGGCGGTTAAAAGTATTGAGTTTTCCGTTTACGTATTGTGTGTCTGCATGAAATGTTTGAGAGTTTTGATTTGATTTTAATTTTAGGTTTTACGCAGACCAAAATATTTGATTTCTTCAAGATAAAGAAATGTACAGCTTTTGCTGTCAAGAGAATATCTCCTCAAGGTAGATTTATCTACCTGCTGATTATTTAGAGATTTGTTTTGTGAAGAAAAAGTATTTTTGAATTTTAGGGTTGTGATTACCATTAGTTTTGTGAATTGATGATTATATCATATTCAAATAAACCTAAAAAGACAAATTAAGCTTTTTTATTTTTAAATGATTGTAATTTAGTATTGCAAATGAATCATGTATGTGAATATAATATTTGGTTGGTTCAGCTGAGTGCAAGCTCCACTTGTGGATGATCTATGTATGTATACAACCAGAAAGTTTTGGTATTACTTCACAAGCTTATATTTATGTCAATCTGTCATCTAGATTGATTTGCTTGTATTAAGATGCTAAAGCCGTCTAGAAGTATCTAATTTTTTTTTTTTAAATTCTGATTTTTTGCCACCTCTACGTACAATCCTCAAAAAGCACTAAACCTTTTTTTTTAATTTTTTAGCAAATAAAAATCTCATCTTTCTAAAATTGACCGATAATAATCCCAAGTCAGTTATTAGCCAATAATAATCCGACCTCGTCCAATTTTTTTGTAAAATAGTCCGCCGTTAAAATAAGCTTAACGGAGTTAAGTGTTTTTCCGAATTACAAACCGATGGTTTAGGGCTTTTGATCCTCGTTCTGATCAAAAGCCCTAAAACATCGGTTTGTAAAGGATCAAAAGCCCTAAACCATCGGTTTGTAATTCGGAAAAACACTTAACTCCGTTAAGCTGTTTCAACGGCGGACTATTTTACAAAAAAAGTTGGACGAGGTCGGATTATTATTGGATAATAACTGACTTGTGATTATTATCGGCCAATTTCAGAAAGATGGGATTATTGTTTTCCAATTTGCCTAATTTTTTTTTTTTTTTTTTTTTGATTTTTTGATTTTTTAAAATTTTTAGCCTATCATGCCCAAATCCATCTTGACAAAAACCCATCTTGACCTAAACCCATCCCATCCTAACTTATTTCTTAATAAACCCATTCTAACCCAAACCCATCCTAACCCATACCCATCCTAACCCATTACCCAAACCTGCCCAACCCACCCATTTTGCCACCCCTAGTTCAAATTAAAGACTTTGATTAACTAAGTGTTCTTTAGCCATTTAACTGCTTCCGTAATTGCATCACGCCGCACAAGTGAAGCTCTTGCCTCTCATCTAGCACCTCACCACATTTAACATGCAAACGCCTCATGCTTTTCTCTTATTAGAACCACAAGTCAAATTAATATGAGAGAACAATGAAAGGAAAACATAAAGGAGGTTCTTACAATAATTTCATGTATCACCTGAAGTTCCAATTGCTTCCCAAGCTTATTTGCAACGTCATCCCTATCTGGGCATTGTACTTCCTCGTCCTTTAAGCGATGATAAGAAAATAAAATGAGTGCCAAAATTCTAACTATAAATTACCTGTATGTGAAACTTCTTACGTCATACCCTGACTAAACTTCAACCTTTTTAGTAAAACTAGCCAACCACAGAGGTATAAATGGAAATGGTTCAAAAAAATAGCATTTAGAAACAAAAATAATTAAAATTATGATCCTTTTGACATCCAACCTTGGTGGTCTCATATTTCTTCCTTTTCCCATGCAAGAAAAAAAGTTATAAATGTGATGAAACGAAAGATCCCCTAAAGATAATATCAAAGACTCTCTTTCGCAACCCGGCCCATGAGTATGCTATCGTCATCTATTAGTGATTATGCAATAAGCAGACCTCCTACGGACCTTTCTCGAACATTTGTTGGTTATGGTCAGGCTTGTTTTAAGTTTGAAGGCAAGAAATCAATATATTTATGAACAGTTGCGCATATCACACGTCTTTACAATATACATACAATTATAATATACAAGATGGAACACATGTAAGTTAAAACTTAAAGCCTAAGATAAATAAATAATTGACATATAATATAACACCCCCTCCCAAGCTTACGAAAGGATAGCGTGGGTTAATGTTCATGGGGTGCCGCTGCATCTAATGTTAGAGCCAGTTTTCAATGCAATTTTTGGGAGTTCTTAGGGGGGATTTGATAGTAGCCGGATTCGAGATCGGCGAATCTCCCAAATAAGCGAAACAAATAAACTTGAAAGTAAAGATTGTAAAACAATTTGTTCTTCAAATATTCTTCTTTGCCATTTTCAATTAACCAACAACCCTATAAATACTAAAACAAAGTGCATGGAAGGAAACGTGCTTGTGGAAACATGTGCCACTAACTATTAAATGCATGCATAAACTAACCAATAACTAATCCCACTAACTGTGAAATATGAAATCAACAATGCAATAAAAAATAAACGTGGGCAGAGGTGCATAGAGATGTGGGTTAACTGGGTCATGGCGGAGAGTCCGTATCAGGATTGCACCAGAATTAATGAAGCAGTGGAATTGAAGTGGAACAATCGAACATTGCGAGTCTGGGTGGAGGAAGACACGAGTGAATGGACCCCGGATTGCCTAGAAGAAGAGTTGTGTTCAGACGATGAGGAAGAGGTGCGTAGCGTTTCAGTTGCTTCAAAGGAGGATAACTCGGACTCCGGTGATCATATTTCCTCCGATTAAGTTTCCGGTGACAATCATAATTCCGGCCAAACCATTAATGAGATAATATCTAAGGGGAGGAGGGGTGGTTCACTAGTGATAGTTTCTATCACTCCCACTATCCAATCAAATCATGCCATGTCAGCACCCAATATTCTATCACTAGTGATAGAAATGTAGGGGGTGGTATCACTAGTGATGGGATTCCAATGTACAAGTATTAATGCACAATGTACAAGATACACATTCATCACCAAAGTTTTTCAACGCGTTATATATATAACGAGTGACACTCTATCACTCGTTATGGAAGTGCCGGCGGCGGTGTTCCACGAGTGATAGAAATGTATCACAGATCATAACGTTCCCACCCCGTGTCACCTAAGCAAGGAAATGATCCTGAACATTCTAAAATTATGGAGGAAAACATTATGGAAGATTCGGAGATGGACCGAAATTCACGTGATAGAGGTGAGCACGTGCAAAATTCAAATTTTGATATGGGAAGTATCAAAAGTCAAAGGAAATTAAAAAACTAAGAGTTAAATCTGGACGGGCCTCAGGTTCTCCTGTGGATCAAGGCAGGCCCAAAAAGAGGCAAAGAGATAATGAGGATTATGATCCTTTTGGGCTAAATGCCATATTGGGTTTTTATAATGTTGCACAAGCCCAGTTGGGGAGGAATGTAAATTCTGATGTTGAATGATAGAGCCGGATTCGAGATGGCTAATCTCCCAAGAGACCCGTTGAGTGGGTTAGGCTCCAAGAACTAGATAAGGGAAACGAAACAATACTTCTCTCAATAATTTTCTTCTTACTTCTATTAATGATACAAACCCCTTTTTAAAGACTTACAAAACAAAGAAACAATCAAATAACTAACCTAAACATGGCCCACTAACCCACAACTTTAATTTAACTAACAATTAGGAAACATGGAAGAAATGCAATAGCAAATATGAGAACGTGCAGATGTATGTATGCATGCATGCTAAAATAAAGGACGTGGTGTTGAAATGGATCTTCACGGGTCGGCTTGCGGTTCGGGTCGTATCAATTCCTCGCCCCTTCAAATCGTCCTTATCCTCAAGGACAGAACGCATTCTCCACGGCGGTCTACACTCACGCCGTCCGGTTGCATTCGGGGCAGTTTTAAGGGGTTTCCACGGTGGACGCCACTCAAATCTCCCATTGGCATTTCTTGCGGTATCGACGGCGCACCATGGTGGCCGCCATTCGCGTCTCCGGGTGGCACCGTTTACGAGATCTTTATCCTCCTTTATCAAGGGCACAGGAGTTTTCTTTTCTTCAAGACTCCTATAACACACCAATGAAGATTCCTTTGTGAAATTCCACCTATTGTTGACGTTCACAGCCAAAACTTCTGCTAGGTCTTCAACATCTAAAAAAAATTTAATTCTTTAGTAACCTCCAATGATGTTGATTTGTCGATCGCATGGGCGAGGTTGTTAGAGCCGAGTAATGGTGGGGATGGTTTTTGTGAAAGTGTAAGGGCAGGTGGTTGTACATACGGTTCCGGTGACGGCGTAGGTTTTGGTGGCAATTTTGGTACCGGTATTGTTTTTGGTGTAGAGAATGTGGTCCGTGTGGGCATGAGTTTTGGTAGTGGTGGCGGCGGTGGTCGAGCGGGGAGTGGAGGTGGAGGTTCTAGGCCGACTCAGGCACAAAAAAACAAGAGTTGTTGTTGTTGTACTGCGAGAAAACTCCACATGGTGTCAAGCATTGACATGGTATGCGAGGCTTGTTGGGCGGCAATAGCTTCTTGTTGGGTCACTAGTCGTTCGACCATGTCGACAAAGGTCGTGACACCTTCTTCGAAGCTTGTATGAGGAGGCATGATGATCGAGAATGAAAGCACCAATTGATAGAGCCGGATTCGAGATGGCTAATCTCCCAAGAGACCCGTTGAGTGGGTTAGGCTCCAAGAACTAGATAAGGGAAACAAAACAATACTTCTCTCAATAATTTTCTTCTTACTTCCATTAATGATACAAACCCCTTTTTAAAGACTTACAAAACAAAGAAACAATCAAATAACTAACCTAAACATGGCCCACTAACCCACAACTTTAATTTAACTAACAATTAGGAAACATGGAAGAAATGCAATAGCAAATATGAGAACGTGCAGATGTATGTTTGCATGCATGCTAAAATAAAGGACGTGGTGTTGAAATGGATCTTCACGGGTCGGCATGCGGTTCGGGTCGTATCATTGAAACAAGTGCTCAATTCCAAACTCCTGACCTAAATAAACAACTAAGAAATGAGGATAATTTTATGGGTAATTCCGATGACACTGGTGGAGATGACGTTGGTAGGGAGAGTGGAGGCGGTGATGATGGGTCGGGACAGGGGTCGGAGCGAGAGCTGCGTTTCGTGGTGTGGTAGAAGAGACTCTTGCGTTGGGTGTGGCGGTTGGTGTTGATAATCTGGGGCAATTTTCGGACCAAGTGGATGACGTGGTTCACGAAGAAGGCTTTCAACGAGGTAATCAATGAATTTTTTATGTCCTTAAACATTAGGGGTATGGGTGTGGGCGGTAAAGGGGATTGGGTGAGGGAATACAAAAGGCTTCATGAAGTTGAGTTTGTTCTTCTTCAAGAAACTCAATGTAGTGAGCTTAATGGGAGTGTGCTGGTGAATTTCTGGTGTAACCAGGATTTTTTAGAAGACCATGTTGATGCTACAGGGAGGCCTGGGGGCCTGGTAAACATGTGGGATAAAAAAGTTTTTGACAGATTAGAGACAGTTCGTGATAGAAATTACCTGTTGTCTAGAGGGGTTCTAAAAGGGGATGGAACTGAATTGAATGTTCTAAACGTTTATGCACCGCATAATACTGTTGAAAAAAGAAGATTGTGGGGTAAACTGGTGGTCTTGATCAGTAGTTACCAAGGGGAGTGGGTTGTTGCAGGGGACTTTAATTCGGTCAGAAATGAGAATGAAAGGAGAAATTCTGCGTTTAATTCTCTGGCGGCTAGAGACTTTAATGACTTTATTGAAGATGCAGGTCTGTTTGAATATGCGCTGAAAGGAAGCAAGTACACTTTTGCTGCTGGTAATAAGCTGAGTCGCATTGATAGGATGTTTGTTAACGGTGAGTTCTTTAATAAATGGCCGTCGGCGATTTATAGAGCCTTACCGAGGGGTTTATCGGACCACAATCTGCTGGTTTTGGTTATTCAGTCCAGGAATTTCGGTCCATAACCATTTAAATTCTTTAACTCCTGGATGGAACAGGATTCATTTCCCATCTTAGTTAATAAGACGTTGGATGTTTTTGAGGAGGATGGTCCTCCTGACTGCAAGCTTATGCAGAAATTTAGGAAATTGAGGCAGGTCATTAAAGCATGGAAAGAGGAGGTCTTTAAGGCGGAATCTGAAGAGGAAGGCATTAATAAATCCGAGATTGAGATTTTAGAGCATACTTTGGAAAACAGAGATCTTAATGAAGAGGAGAATTGGATATTGGTAGAAAGCAAAAAAAGGGTGATTGAGCGGGATAGATTTAAAAGGTTAGATTTGTGTCAGCGGGCTAGAAACAAATGGGCAGGTTTGGGTGACGAAAACACTAAGGATTATGGTGTTATCAACAAAAGAAGGGCGGCTAATAGTATTCCAGGGTTGAAGATTAAAGGCATTTGGGTGTCTAAACCTGAAAAGGTGAAGAAAGAAGTATTTACTTATTTTCGTAACAGGTTTGTGGAAAAGTTGGAAAACCGGCCAAAGCTTCTCTGTTGTACATAGGCAGGTTGACGACTACTGAAAGTGATTTGCTGATAGAGCCTTTTTCTGATACGGAGATTAAAGATGCGGTGTTTGGTTGTGGGGATGATAAATCCCCCGGCCCGGATGGTTTCAATTTTAAATTCATAAAGCATTTTTGGTCTAAGTTTGCTAATGATTTTAAAGATATTATGCAGCGTTTTTATGATGAAGGTTCGATTAGTAAAGGGGTGGGTTCATCCTTCATCACGTTGACTCCAAAGATCCAAGACCCGGTTAATCTGGGGGAGTACAAACCAATTACTTTGATCGGTGTTATTAGCAAAGTCATCTCCAAGATCTTAGCTAATCGGATGAGGCGAGTATTGGGGAGGGTGACGTCTGAAACTCAATTAGCGTTCTTGAGTGGTAGTACATTTTGGATGGGCCTCTAATTATTAATGAAATTTTGTCATGGGCGAGGAAAAAAAGAAAAAAAAAAGATTTTCTTACTAAAAATTGATTTTGAGAAAGCCTATGATAATGTAAATTGGGGCTTTCTCAAAGATTTGCTGGGGCAAATGAATTTCCCGTTGCGGTGGCGTGCTTGAATTAGTGGGGTGTTGAGGTCGGCTAGATTGTTTGTGCTTGTGAATGGATCCCCCACATATGAGTTTGATTGCCATAAAGGATTACGGCAAGGAGATCCCATTTTTCCGTTTGTTTATTGTGGTTATGGAAGCACTGTCTAGTATGTTTTCTAAAGCTGTGGAGCTGGATTTATTTCGGGATATTCAAATGATGAAGGAAGGCATGTCTGTTTTGCATCTTCTGTACGCGGATGATGCAATGTTGATAGGGGAATAGTCGGAAGATAACTTAAAAGTTGTGATTAGATTGCTGCGGGTTTTTTATTTATGTACAGGCTTAAAGATAAACTTGCACAAATCTAATCTGTTCGGGTTGGGGTCAGTAATGATGAGTTTGGGTATATGGCAGCTAGAGTGGGGTGTAAAGCGGCGTTTCTTTATTTGGGCATTAAGGTGGGAGCCAACATGAATCGTATCTCTAATTGGGATCCGGTGATAGATGTGTTTAAGAGGCGTTTGACAAAGTGGAAAGCCGTTTCATTATCTATTGGTGGGCGGGTGGTTCTAATCAAATCGGTTTTGGAGAGTCTTCCTACATACTATTTCTCTTTGTACAAGGCGCCGAAGAAAGTGATAGAAGATCTTGAGAAGCTTATAAAAAGATTCTTCTGGGGAGGGAGCATGGTAGAAAGGAAAATGAACTGGGTTGGGTGGGATAAGGTTGCGACTCCTAGAAGCTTGGGTGGTTTGGGTCTCACTAAGCTGGCTTGGAGCAATGTGGCACTTTTATCTAAGTGGATTTGGAGGTTTCGTACAGAAGAGGGTGGTTTTTGGAAGAGAGTTATCGAGGCAATTCAAACATTCGAATCGCCTAATTCAGCTGTGGAAGTGCAGGATGTCATGCCTTGACCTTTTGTTCTCTGTGCAGATTTCAAACACTAAAGACAGATGGCGATGGGAATTGGATGAGTCCGGGCGATTCACTGTGGCCCCTGTGAAGAATCTTATTATTAAAAACGAGGACTATATTTTTAATTGGTGCAAATGGGTTCCCCTAAAGTGTAATATTTTTGCCAGGCGGGCGAAAATGGACCGACTTCCTTCTAAAATGGCGTTAGCAAACCGTAACGTGCTGGTCGAAGACGTCAGATGTGTTTTTCGCGGTGACGCCGAAGAAACAGCTGATCATATTTTTTGTGCCTGTGGGGTTGCAGCGGGAGTCTGGTGGTTACTTTCTAGGTGGTGTTCGGTCTCCCCTATCTTTGCTTTCACGGTTCGAGATTTGTTCGAGAATTATAAACAGGTTAATGTCAATGATGTCAAGAAAGAGGTTCTTCATGGGCTTATTATTATATCTTGTTGGCGGATTTGGAAAGCTCGAAACGAGATCATCTTCGCAATTCGCAAATAAGAGGTATAATGTGGTTGACATTATTATGGATGTTAAGGCTTTAGGATTTCTTTGGTACAAAAATAGGCATAAAAATAAGAATGTAGATTGGAGGAAATAATGTAGATTGGAGGATGTGGTGTAATTTTGGCTTTATGTAATTTTTGGGTTGCGTCTCTGTCTCGTCTTGAGACATAGTGCTCGCCTTTGGTTGTTGTGAATGAAGCTTAACTTTCAAAAAAAAAAGGTAAAAAAAGGAAAGTCTTACACGAATTTGAATAGTTGCTATCTGGAGTTCGTCGACAACTTGGTCCTTATTTGGAAATAGTATTTGAGAAAAAAAATTAATGATCAAAACTATAAATTTTTGATAAACTACAATTGGTGTGAAAGCCATTTGCTAAGAAAAACTATAAAACAATGAAATAATTAGATGTAAAGATGTCAACAAAATTGGTGTCTAAAGATGATACCTTAAAAACCATCAAATAAATTTAAGAATAAATTACCAGTTAAATTTGGTAACAAAACAATGAATATGAAAAGGAAATTAACAGTATATAGAAAAAAAACCATATACAAGTCAAATTTGCTAACAAAATAAGGAATATCAAAGAAAGTGGGCGTTCCATTGTAACTTTTATACACGAAAATGATTGGTGTCGCCAGGATATGGATGATGTAAACTGAAGATTTTTTTTTTTTTTTTTTTTTTTTTTTTTTTTTTTTTGCGTTGAACAATGCATATAATGTTATGGAACATGCAATATTTCAAATCCAAATAAAAAGGTGAGAAAGTGACAAAAACACTTTATTATTTACCCCAAAGGGCTGCCAATCAGCAAGGACATGCTCTTCATCAAAGGAGGTCCCCATCTAGGTCCCATAAGGCTCAACCAAGGGACAGCCTCCCTAACAAATTCTTTAATTAATGGACGCACTAGAGATTGGGTTCTTATAAAGTAGAAATTTACTTTATTTGACAAAAAGTATGGACATACAGTTTTAGTTGTGGATAAACATTGATGTCTTTGTAAGAAGTCTAGCTTAAGTTTCAATAGCATTAGCATAGGTTGGCTTTAATCTTTGAAAGGTTTTGTGTTTAAATGACAGGGTTCTTCTCTTCAATTGTGTCTTATTTGGATATTTTCAGGACCCTTTCTATGTAATAATTTAGCCAAAAGAATTTGTATCATTGAATATGCATAATACTTATTTCTAATGCGTTAAGATAATATGCACCCCATGATTATACACACACATAAAAACATACCCGACTTACTTGAAAGACCAATGCTTTCTCAAGTTCCTTGAGAACAACTTTCATTGTTGGGCGTTGGTCTTGAGTCTCCGCCACACACTGGTATGCAACTTTTAAAAATGCGTACAAAGAATCCTTGTTGGCTCCTCTAATTGGACCATAACTCTTTTTACCGGTTTCTTCCTTTAGCATAGGATCAACCATGTCCTCTATTGTTCCATTGCAGAAGTTTCGTCTTGCAACATGAACGAGCCCTTTCTCACTCTCCGTAAGGTAAATTTGGTCATTAGCTTCTCTTCCGCATAGAATTTCAAACATAACTACTCCAAAGCTATACACATCCGACTCTCTTTTTGGCTTACCGATCTTCGCATACTCTGGATCCACATGATACTTTGACGTAAAATATGTTCTTTTACACAGAGTTTCGTCTTTTTGATTTGGAGGCAGGAATACCGCTAACTCAAAGTCTTCGATCTTTGCCCTCCAATTCTCATCCAACCCAAATCTAAAAGGATCTATAGATCTGTGTATCATCACTTTTTTATCATCCATCTCATAATGAAGGTAATTCAGTGCGTGTGCACCGTCAATGCAGATTTTCAAACGTTTTTCCCAAGTCAAATTATGCATTTTTCTTACGTTACCCAAATAATCACCAAGGAATCCATTAGAAAATTTCTCGATGACAAGTATACTCTCAAAACTTTCAACACAAAATCCTATTAGAGTGACTATGTTGTGATGCTTAATACTAGCAAGCACTTCAAGTTCTGTGAAAAATAATTCTTCTTCGTGCTCGTCAACTTTCGGAAGGAAGAGCTTTATAACAACTGTGCCGTGTCTCTTAAATAGTTTACTTTTACTTATCCCTTCTATGGGGGAAGGGTTTTCTTTATTAAAATGGCCGAGTTCTACTGTGTACCAAGTATAGGCATTGCTAGAGGCAGTTTTATATGTGTCTGAAAAATTATGCGTGGCTAACTTAATATCATGAAGCTCAATCTTCAAGTGTTCCAAGTTATTTCCCTGCAAACATGTGACAAAGGGAAAAGAGAATTACAAATTATGAAATTATATATACCTGTTAGATACATGAGAACGAATTGTGGTTAATAAAATTGATCTTGAAGGCTCTATGTAAATGAGAAGCGTAATGAGAGAACCCCAATTTGGATCCTGAAGGCTCTATGAAAACAAGAAATGTGGGGTCATGAATTGAGTGATTCCATGGATGGTGTTTCTTTAGTTTGGTATTTGGGATTCGGTTGAGAGGTTTTTTGATTGAGTATAAAATTCTTAAGGGGGGATGGTGTAATTAGATAAAGTAGTGTTGTTGAAATTCTTTTAGTTTTTCTCTAGTTACTTAACCGTTTTTTAGTTTTTTATTTTATGAATCTGTGCAACTTATGGAATTTTATCATCGTGTCTACATTTAACATCCCTTCTAAAAGTCCATCTACTGAAAGGATGGATACGTAAGAAATGCCAAACGAAAAGGAGAATAAGGGTAATGTCAAAGTTAATAGAACAAAAGTACAATTTTAATAAACAACTGATATATGGTGATTTTGAAATAATTTTAATTAAAGTTTTCATTTAGTTGTAACTAACATCAATGAAATTTAAAGTATAATTAATACTATTATTTTGAACGTCCAACATAGACGCCAGTGAAATATCTAGATTTCAATTTCAATAGCAGATCTAACAAACTTGTAACAATTTTCATACCCCACATGCCTCTATTTAGAAATAAGGGTTGAGTTCTAATATAAAAGATTTAAAAAATAAGAAGGGTAAGAAGCCACCATAGAGCGACAAGTGTTCAAAGAAGAATCAAGTGGAAAGGGTAATTTTGTGTAGGTCCCTCGGAGGTTGAGGTTTAACCTATTCCTTGTTATGTCTAACACACTAGCAAGTGCGGAATCCAAGCTAGCATGCAAACCGAGATAGAACAAGCACAAACACAACACACAAACTTCACCGATTAACACCACTTGTATTAATACGTATGAAAGGTTCAGTTACAGCGCAATGTTTACAAATCAGTTTTGCAAACTCTCTCAGTGTGTGTGTTCTCTCTAAATGTCTCTCTTCTGTCTATCTTTTGTCTGACCTGTTTTAAGTGAACACAACACATGGGTATTTATACCCAACACAGATCGTCTGGTCGAAGGATCAGACAGACTGATCGTAAGATCATCTGTCGACCAGGAACCCATCGAAGGATCACATATACCACGAAGGATGATATCCTTCGTGGTCTATCCTTCGAAGGTTATCTTTCGAGCTCATCGAAGGATATAAACAATCCTTCGATGACACATCCTTCGACACAGACATGTTACAAACAAAGTGTTGACTGTTTGGCCAAGTCAAACCGGAGGATGGTTGACTTGGTCAAACTTACAAGACTAACAAAGACATCGTTTCGAATCTTGACAAAATACAGACAAAGTACAGACACAAGTGCACCAACAAACTCCCCCTTGGCTGTAGCTTTGTCTCGATCTCGATCTTAATTCTTGTAGGTCCCTCGTGTCTTCAAGTCTTTGACGTCTTTTCAAGTCTTCAATGTCGGAGGATCTTTAAAGTCTTCACGTCTTGAAAGCAGAAAGTGTACCAACAAACTCCCCGTTTCATGTAGGAAGTGTGTTGACAAACTCCCCCTTAACATAAGCTCCCCCTTGAGTTATGTTCGTGAATATCTTGATCTTTATGAATTGAGATCCTTGTGGTGTTGATGATGATCAGCAGCAACTCGATCATCTTCATCATTTGAGTGCCTTCTCGTCGTGTCTTCATTCCAAAGCTTGTCATCGACCATGTTCTCCTTGCCTTTAGAATCTGCACATGCAAGAAATCTAAACGCGTAATGAGAACAACTGCTTGGAATATCATAAGTAAACGACACACATGTGACCATTGTTCAATCAAACACCGTCCGACAGTTTGAAAGTTTAATGCATTTATCAATTTTAGTTTTAACTTTCAACACTTGCAAATTTCGACCGTTTATGAAGATTTAGTCATTTTCGGTTTTCAATCAGGTTTCAGGCAACGAAGACTCGAGATCCAACATCGTACGATCGAAAATAAAATAGAAATAAAATCTTTTTGGCTTTTAGAAAGTTTATATTAAAACACACCTAAAATCTTTTTGGTATTTTTGAATATTTCAAATGTAAAGACTGAAAGCAGTAAATAAATATATACAAAGATGCAGAAACTGAAAGCATTAAATAAATATTTACAGACATTCTTTTTGTGAGTTTCGAGGGTAAGAGAATCATATCAGTGTACGGTCATGTCAAGACACTCTTGTTGTTCAATTAGTTAACATTAAGATAAGCATCCTATAACGATTATCGGTATTGTTGTCCACATAAGCTCAACTTATCAGATGTAATCATGGCGAGGGGATACATTAAGGTATGATTTATACTTACCGACCGGTGTTCATCCACATCACGACACATTCCCGTATCAAGGTATGCACGAGGGTTCATCTTACCGGTGAGTATACCGATTATCATCTGTTTGACCGTATATGATGTGAGATTCTCACTTATTTTGATTTGAAAACAAGCCCTATGTGATATAATCACTTATTGATGAGGAACTTGATTTTCATATGCATGAAGGGCACAGGAGCAAGTCCGTGAACAGGTCAGTACTTTCGTACAGCAGAGAGACGAACTTGACTCCCGCAAAGAATCTGTGATATATTATCACTTATTTGTTTGGACATGTGATTGTTGATCACTTATTGAGGTCGAATGCAATATGTACACGTATGTATGGTATCATGGAAGATCTAGACTTGCGTCCCCGTTATTTTTCGGTAAAAGATACAACCATGATACCCAGATGATAAGCAGCATAAAGACCGAATATTTCAGAACCTCGGCAATCTCTCAAACGAAATTTCGGTACTAAGACCATATGCCAATGAATGGTTCCCACCTGGTCTTCAGTCGATTTAAGATTTATATCACCCTGCACACTTTAAAATGATTGTGAGCCTACCGATACATCTTATATAGAGCTGCTTATCGTTTTTCAGTTTAGGATTAAAGAGGTTTGGACAGACCACTGATGTACTATCATTTTCTCTTTTTCTCGCCAGGAAACTCATTTTTGTTTTTCTATTGTTTTTGTGTTTTTGAAATTTTTCAATGTTTTTGGATTTTCAATTTTGGATTTACTCCCCCCTAAAATCAACAAACTAAGATAAATTTAAAAACACAAAGATATTTACAAAAATGATTTTCCGATGTTGGTTTTACTCTTGCTTGACCTTAATGCCGTTTACCAATAATAAGTAGTCAAATCTTGATTTGTAAAATGCTTTGGTAAAAAGGTCGGCACGTTGGTCATCGGTGTGGACGTAAGCAACATCGATTAGCCTTTTCTCAAAGCAATCACGTATGAAGTGATACTTAATTTCGATGTGCTTAGTCTTTGAATGCTGCACAGGATTTTTAGTGATCTGTAATGCAGCAGAATTATCAACATAAATAGGAGTAGTCAGGAATTCAAAACCGTAGTCGCGCATTTGTTGTTGGATCCATAGGACTTGGGAGCAACAACTTGAGGCAGCAATGTATTCAGCTTCGCATGTTGATGTAGCGACGCACGTCTGCTTCTTGCACTGCCATGTGACTAGGCGATTTCCCAAAAACTGACATCCAGCCGTTGTGGATTTGCCGTCGATTTTGCATCCGCCAAAATCAGAATCACTGAATGCGATCAAGTCAAAGTTATTATCCCTAGGGTACCATAGACCGGTGTCTGGGCAACCCTTCAAATAACGAAAAATCCTTTTTACAGCTGCAAGATGTGAGGCCTTCGGGTTGACTTGATATCTGGCAAGCAGGCACGTTGGGTACATTATATCTGGTCTTGATGCTGTGAGGTACATAAGAGATCCGATCATCGCGCGGTAGTATGAGGGACTAGTAGCTTCACCCTTCAAGTCTGGAGTAATTCCGTGATTTTGTGGCAATGGGGTACCGATGGGCGTTGCATCAGACATCTGGAACCGGCTCAAGATGTCACCAACATATTTAGTCTGATGGATGAAAATCCCAGACTCAGTTTGTTGTACTTGTAGGCCCAAAAAGAAAGTCATTTCCCCCATAGCACTCATCTCGAATTTATCCTGCATTACACGCTCGAAATCCCTACACAAAACATCATTAGTAGAACCAAAAATAATATCATCAACGTATACCTGTACCAGTAGAAGATCTCCATCTTGTTCTTTGATGAAAAGAGTACAATCGATAAGACCTCTGCGAAAACCATTCTCCAGTAAATAATTAGATAAGGTTGCGTACCAAGCTCGCGGTGCTTGATGTAGACCATAGAGAGCTTTGTTGAGCAACCAAACCCGATCGGGATGGATAGGATCTTCAAAACCTGGAGGCTGTTCGACGTACACCTCTTCTTCCACCACACCATGTAAGAATGCACTTTTCACGTCCATCTGGTATACCTTGAAACCTTTGAATGAGGCATAAGCCAGAAAAATCCGAATTGCTTCTAGACGTGCAACAGGTGCATACACTTCGTTGTAGTCGATCCCTTCTATTTGACGAAAACCTTGAACGACTAGCCTTGCTTTGTTTCGAATAACGACTCCACGGTCATCCTTTTTGCATTTAAACACCCAACGGGTACCAATCTTCTTGTAACCAGCAGGTTTCTCTACGAGTTTCCAGACACCAAGCTTCTGGAATTGTTGCAGTTCATCCTGCATCGCTTCAACCCATGAGTTATCTTTCAAAGCTTCTTTCCAAGTTCTTGGCTCTTCCTGTGAGACATAACACGCGAAAGACCAATCATTTTGTTGACCAGATTCTCGGATAGTTGCATACAAGCCTGCATTGTTGTTGTTTCGCAACATGTTTCTTGTTTGAACGCCACTTTGTACATTTCCGATGATGTTTTGTTGAGGATGGGTATTGTGAATCCTTGTTTCTGGATTATCTTGAACTGGAATGTTTGTACCCAGATTGTTGAGATTGAGATCAACATTCAATTCAAGGCCCGGAATTGACGAAGAGGATGATGCAGTAGCTTCAGCTGTTCTAGGGACATCCACTGGAGGTGTACCTTCTGAAGTACCATGTACTGCTGTTGTTGGAGCTTCTTGATCTGCATCGAGAAATTCATCATCCTCTGAAGATTCGTTCAATTCGGTAGCATCGTGAAAATCCTCATTGTCGAGAGCATTATTGTTCACCAAAGATGGTTCTTGATTGACAAGAATTGGACGAACCAACGGTGAATCTGTTGCATTATCACTCTCGAAAAACATCCTTGCCGCAGCATTTTCTTCAACGGCTTCAACATTGATCGAATTGAAAAAGTCATCGTACTCAAACATCCAAGGCTGACCAGGACATTTGACTGGTAAAGTGTGCCTTTGTACTCTGACTTCAGACCATTCCTCGACCCTTTTAGTCTCTAGATTCCAGACTCTTAAGTTCGGGGTGGCATACCCAAGAAAGTATCCATCAATTGCTTTTGCCCCAAACTTTCCATTAGGATCGATTATTGTGCACGGAGCTCCAAACGGTTCAAGATATGACAAATCTGGTTTCCGTTTGTTAATAAGCTCAAAGCAGGTCTTGTTGTGCCTTTTGACTGTAAGGACTCGGTTCAACGTGTAGCATGCAGAGGCCACAGCTTCAGTCCAGAATGGAATCGGCAATTGTGACTCTACCAACATAGTCCTAGCAGTCTCGATCAATGTGCGGTTTTTACGTTCAGCGACGCCATTCTGTTGAGGAGTATAAGCTGCACTAAATTCGTGAAGAATACCTTTTGAAGTGCAAAACTCCGCCATGGCATGATTTTTGAATTCAGTACCATTGTCGCTACGTATCCGCCTAACTTTCAAGTTATACAAATTCTCAATCTGAATGATCAAGTTTTTGATAATACCGAAAGTTTCACTCTTGTGTGCCATGAACGCCACCCAAGAAAATCTTGAATAATCATCAGTTATCACGAGGCAATATTGATCATTCCTAATGCTTTTGTGCTTGACAGGACCGAACAAATCCATGTGCAAACGTTCAAGAGGAACAGCCACCGTGTTGATTTTCTTTGTAGGGTGTCGCTTCTTCGTTTGTTTTCCTTTCTGGCACGAAACACAGACGTCTTGAAGATGGAAGTTTTTAAGAGGAACACCATTCACCAATTCATTTGACACCAAATGATTCATTTTGCGTAAGTGAATGTGACCCATTCGTCTGTGCCAAGAGATTGTGTCTTTTTCTGTGGCTTTGGAAACGAAACAAGTTGCTTGTGCAGACGTTGTGATAGCTTGGCTCATATCAAGGACATACAAATCATTTATCCTTGGAGCCGACAAGAGAATCCATTCTTTTGGAATTTTGAAGCCGGGTTTCAGCACATAACATCCATTTGCATCAAAGTGTACTGAGAACTGCTTATCGCAAATTTGAGAAACACTAAGAAGATTGTGATCAAGTTGTTGTACGAAGTTGATCTTATCAAAGCTAACAACCCCGTTGGAAATCATTCCTTCACCCGTAATATATCCGCCTTTATCTCCAGCAAAAGCAACATAACCTCCTCTAATAGATTTGACGTCGTAGAGAAGCTTCATGTCGCCTGTCATGTGCCTGGATGCCCCACTATCAACAATCCAATGACTACTGACAGTTCCTCCTGGAACACCCTGCACATGAACTCACATAATTAGTTGGAGATGGGGACCCAAGCCATTGTGGTCTTGGGTCTTCCATTTTCATCAACAACAATAACCTCTATTCTTTGATGATTCGAAAATTGTGATGGTCCCCCTGAATTTGTGGTTATTTTAGGTTTCCATGTCTGTTGAAATTTACCAGTTTGATTGTTTGCAAATTTAACTTCGTGATTGTTTGAAGTTTTTGAAAATTTTGAACTTTCTGGTTTAACTGGAACCGATTGTTTTTGAACCACTTCATTTTTAAGTGCCTTTTCAACCACCTTGACTTGTTGGCGTTTCTGTTTCTTTTCCCTTTCTCTTACAAGTCGGGGATCTTGTTTTACAGACACAGATCGCTTTTGGTGATTGCGTTCACGGGGATCATCTTCTTTGGCTTTTAATTTATGAAGATACGGGCAATTTCTGACAATGTGCCCAATTGTACCACATTCAAAACATGATCTTCGTTCAACAAACCCCGAAGTATCATGTGATCGTCTTACCGATGATGAACTTTGTGATCCCGAGGTACTAGGTTTTGAACTACTTGGTTCATTCCTTTTCATCACAGTTGCTTTCTTGACAAAATCTAAATTAGATTGATTTTCAAACGTTGCAATTTTGTCCGTTCCCTTAGATTTCACAAAGTTCACATTCCTTTTCTTCTTCTGATTCGGCTTCCTTTGACTTTGAGTCGGTGTTTTACCTCTTGGTTTGGTATGATTTTGCTGTTTTTGCACTGTTGGTAATTTCTGATTGCCGTATTGTTTTCTAACTTCAGCCTTTGGGATAGGAGGGCACTGTGTTACCACAATGTGTGATCCTTTCTTACCCAAAAACTTACTTGTTGAATTCTCAAAAACTTTACTGATTAGGGATTGATTTACATTCTTAATCGGAAAATCTTTGTCAGAATAAATTTTATCATCACCAACTAGAGTGTACAGCAAATCCACACTCTCCGACTCTTGTGTAGACATGGACTCGATTGCAACAGTCTTAGCGGGTTTAGCAGGAGGATCACACAGAATATGATTCTCAGGAGGTATGTCCTCTTCTTTTATCACCGCATCAGACTTTGCTGAATCAGTATCATCAGACTCATCATCAGAAGAATCAGTATCCTCAATCACAACTGGAGGATCCTGATTCTGTTCAGCAGTTACAAATGTATCTGCTGACACATCTGAATCTGACGATACTTCTTTCTTGTATCCGAGTCCTGTTGCAAATTCCTCAACGTCCAAAGGAACAGATGGTTCAAAATGAGTTCTATACTCCTCATCAGGCAGTGCATCAAAATTGTTTCTCACGGGTGGTGGACATTTCTTGTAACCTATGCATGTGACATCCCGTTTCTCTTTCTGAACATCAATGATGTGATCCAACACATAGCTAGAGCTCAAATAAATGTCTAACTTGAGTCGGATCGCCTCACTTTCTATTTTAACACAAGCCATTTCCTTTTGCATTACCTCAAGACGAGTTATATAAAGGTTAATGTCAGTTTGTTTTCTGGAAACCATTTTTGTCAGCTCTGTTTTATCTTTCTTTAACGTTTCAATCATTGACTTAAATTCCTTTTCATGGTTTTCATAAAACATGTTGGCTTCTGTGCACTTGGAAAGATCAACGGTCAACTTTTGATTGTGGATGAATGTCACATCATATTTCTCTTGCAAAGCCTCGTGTTTGCTTTGCAATTCACACCACTTATCATTCAAAGAAACATGTTTGTCTTGCAAGTCAAACAAACTAGCTTGTAAAGCATCATGTTTGCCTTGCAACTCAGACATGTTTGCATCCAAATCAGCACATTTAACATGCAATCTATCACAATTATCACAGATATCAGCAGTGGGTTCATCGACACATACCTGACTTGATGAACTGTCGACATTAGCCATAAAGGCTGAATGGAGAGAAGACGAAGAATAGGCAGCTTGATCCACCAAAATAGATCTTCTTTGAATTCCTGCTGTAGCTTCTTTCAATAGTTCATCAATATCTGCATTAACTAACGCAGTTGATGTGTCATCTTCCTGATCATTCCCTGAACTCGAGTACTCTTCATCTGAACTTCCACTGTAACCGGAGCTGTCTTCATCTTCAGAAGATTCACTACCATTGGTGGAAGATTCTCCACCACTGGCGTGTTTAAGATCCTTGACAACTTCAGCAAAACAAGCTGTTCTATCTGGAGCATCATTTCCCAACTGGATTGACCAATCACAGCCTTCATCTACTTGAACCACAAGTGCCTGGTTGGCATTAGATGGTCCTGCTTGACTCTGGTTGTTGACAGGCACCAATGTGCGCTCATTGTTCCTTACTTGGTTCTGATTTGCCCTGTTGCCTTGACCTCTGAAAGGATTTTGGTTCCCATGTTGAGATGGTCTCGTACATTCACGCTTGAAATGACCACGTTCGCCACAATTGAAACACTTAACAGCCTGCTTATCAAACCCATACTTGGTGTCTTTCTTGCTCTCCAAGCTGGTTCTGCCTGTTCTTTCCATGAAATCCTTTGCTCGCCTAACAGCACTGGCAAAGGCCCACTTGATGTCCATCATCTCCATCTCCTCTTTATCAATCTGCTGATAGTCTTCTTGTGTCAGATTAATATTACCAATCTGACCTTCCACTAATCCACAGTATGCGCTCACCAAAGTGTTTAGCAGCTCCATGTGTTCCTTTGCTACTTCCACACTGACTTTAGAAAAGCTTGAGGTGTCGAGCCGTACTGTATTTGGCTTTGATTGTTGACCAGCAGATGATGTGCTTCCATAACACGCTTGCTGTTGAGGAGGAAGTGGATTCCCATACATGTCTGTTGGTACGGTAGATTGAGGAGGAAGTGAATTCCCATACATGTCTGTTGGACCAGTAGATCGAACAGGTAATGGATTTCCGAACATATCAGTTGCTCTGATAGGTCGTTGGCTTTGCTGTTGTGGTGCTGGTTGGGGAACTGGATCAAGCGGATTTCCATACATGTCTGTTGCAGGAGGCTTGACCGGAATTTGGATAGCATTGCCATACATGTCTGTGCTAGACACAAACGCTGTTTGAATTGGAGCGTGTGATGAAGGCTTTGTAGAAGTGCTAGAAGTTCCATAATACATTTCAGGATTCTGTGGCACGGGAACTCTTTTCGCCTTGAGAGTTTCTTCCTGATTCTTGTTTTCCAGGAGTTGAACAAAGTCGTTGAAGCTCGTTGTAGCTAAAGTACCATTGTACTTCATGATTTCCAAGAAAGTATTCCATTGAGGTGGCAACGCATCTGCAAACCTTTTCACAATCTCTGCAGAAGTTGTAACAACCCCAAAATTTGCCAATTCAGTCAACAAATGATTAAATCGACTTGTCAAATCACCTAACGACTCATTCTCCATACAAGTAAAACCATCAAACTCTTTCTTTAGCAGGTCTTTTCTCAATTGACGTGTCGCTTCATTTCCTACGCCCCTTGTCTTCAACGCGTCCCACAACCTCTTTGTCGTCTTGTAACTGACAAATTGATGATAAATATCTTTACTTAATGCCTGAGTAAGAATGGCATATGCCTTCTTTTCCAAATCATAGACCTTCTTCTGATCTTCCGTAAGATCTGCAAACGTAGCAGCAGATGATGCGGCAACCTCTATTGTTTGATCGAAATCTGTAATGAACCGCAACCACAATTCTGTATTTTGACCAAGAACGTATGTATGAAATCTATCAATCCATCCTGGATATTCATATAAGTGCATCAACTTTGGAGGCCGATTCAAACTTCCGGTTTCGCTCTCGCTTAAGAGAATGCTTTGAATACTTAGAGTTTGATTTGATACGAATGCCCATTGACCGGTAGAAGTTGCATTAGAAGATACCGGTGCGGGAGACGGAGTACCAAAATACATGTCTGTATTTACCGGAGTATTCCATCTTGGATTCATTTTTGATCAAAAATAATAAAACCTGAAAATCACAAACTTGTTAAACAAAAACAGACTAAGTTCGAAAGATCAACACTTGTTCGAAGGATCAACAGTGTTCGAAAGATTACTGTTGAGTTTCGAACAATTGTTTTCGAAAGACTCCCCAATCGTAGGATCCTGGTCTTTCGAATAAGAGCAGTAAAACGAAAGATGTATCCTTCGAAAATATTCCTTGCATCGAAGGATAAGTCACAGTCTTCGAAGGATGTTCGAAGGATGATTATCTATCGATCCTCCTTTGATCGAAAGATGATATTTCGACTTCGAAGGATATCTTTCGAACTGCTCTGACACAGTTGACAAATGAGACAGGTTGGTGAAAAAGTTGATGGGTTGGTAGAAACTTTCGGCAGAAGGTATGTTCAGACCATACTTTCTGCCAAAGCAGATTTTGAACCAATAAAATATTACCGAAAATCGAAGAAACAACCCAGAAACCGGTCACCGGAGTAGCCGGAATTTTGTCCGGAAATTACCAAACACCTCAAAAACAAGTTTTTAAGTTACCCAACCCGTCATGCAACACACCCGGTTAGTTTAGAACACGTTTTAACGTAAAGATAAGCGAGAAAAACAGTAAAAACGGCTGCAAAAACCAAGTGAGTTTTGTCCAAAACACTCCAAAGTCTTGTAAAAACTCGGTTTTTAACAAGGAAAAGAGCCACGGCTCTGATACCACTTGTAGGTCCCTCGGAGGTTGAGGTTTAACCTATTCCTTGTTATGTCTAACACACTAGCAAGTGCGGAATCCAAGCTAGCATGCAAACCGAGATAGAACAAGCACAAACACAACACACAAACTTCACCGATTAACACCACTTGTATTAATACGTATGAAAGGTTCAGTTACAGCGCAATGTTTACAAATCAGTTTTGCAAACTCTCTCAGTGTGTGTGTTCTCTCTAAATGCCTCTCTTCTGTCTATCTTTTGTCTGACCTGTTTTAAGTGAACACAACACATGGGTATTTATACCCAACACAGATCGTCTGGTCGAAGGATCAGACAGACTGATCGTAAGATCATCTGTCGACCAGGAACCCATCGAAGGATCACATATACCACGAAGGATGATATCCTTCGTGGTCTATCCTTCGAAGGTTATCTTTCGAGCTCATCGAAGGATATAAACAATCCTTCGATGACACATCCTTCGACACAGACATGTTACAAACAAAGTGTTGACTGTTTGGCCAAGTCAAACCGGAGGATGGTTGACTTGGTCAAACTTACAAGACTAACAAAGACATCGTTTCATATCTTGACAAAATACAGACAAAGTACAGACACAAGTGCACCAACAAACTCCCCCTTGGCTGTAGCTTTGTCTCGATCTCGATCTTAATTCTTGTAGGTCCCTCGTGTCTTCAAGTCTTTGACGTCTTTTCAAGTCTTCAATGTCGGAGGATCTTTAAAGTCTTCACGTCTTGAAAGCAGAAAGTGTACCAACAAACTCCCCGTTTCATGTAGGAAGTGTGTTGACAAACTCCCCCTTAACATAAGCTCCCCCTTGAGTTATGTTCGTGAATATCTTGATCTTTATGAATTGAGATCCTTGTGGTGTTGATGATGATCAGCGGCAACTCGATCATCTTCATCATTTGAGTGCCTTCTCGTCGTGTCTTCATTCCAAAGCTTGTCATCGACCATGTTCTCCTTGCCTTTAGAATCTGCACATGCAAGAAATCTAAACGCGTAATGAGAACAACTGCTTGGAATATCATAAGTAAACGACACACATGTGACCATTGTTCAATCAAACACCGTCCGACAGTTTGAAAGTTTAATGCATTTATCAATTTTAGTTTTAACTTTCAACACTTGCAAATTTCGACCGTTTATGAAGATTTAGTCATTTTCGGTTTTCAATCAGGTTTCAGGCAACGAAGACTCGAGATCCAACATCGTACGATCGAAAATAAAATAGAAATAAAATCTTTTTGGCTTTTAGAAAGTTTATATTAAAACACACCTAAAATCTTTTTGGTATTTTTGAATATTTCAAATGTAAAGACTGAAAGCAGTAAATAAATATATACAAAGATGCAGAAACTGAAAGCATTAAATAAATATTTACAGACATTCTTTTTGTGAGTTTCGAGGGTAAGAGAATCATATCAGTGTACGGTCATGTCAAGACACTCTTGTTGTTCAATTAGTTAACATTAAGATAAGCATCCTATAACGATTATCGGTATTGTTGTCCACATAAGCTCAACTTATCAGATGTAATCATGGCGAGGGGATACATTAAGGTATGATTTATACTTACCGACCGGTGTTCATCCACATCACGACACATTCCCGTATCAAGGTATGCACGAGGGTTCATCTTACCGGTGAGTATACCGATTATCATCTGTTTGACCGTATATGATGTGAGATTCTCACTTATTTTGATTTGAAAACAAGCCCTATGTGATATAATCACTTATTGATGAGGAACTTGATTTTCATATGCATGAAGGGCACAGGAGCAAGTCCGTGAACAGGTCAGTACTTTCGTACAGCAGAGAGACGAACTTGACTCCCGCAAAGAATCTGTGATATATTATCACTTATTTGTTTGGACATGTGATTGTTGATCACTTATTGAGGTCGAATGCAATATGTACACGTATGTATGGTATCATGGAAGATCTAGACTTGCGTCCCCGTTATTTTTCGGTAAAAGATACAACCATGATACCCAGATGATAAGCAGCATAAAGACCGAATATTTCAGAACCTCGGTAATCTCTCAAACGAAATGTTTCGGTATCGGTACGGTACGGTATCGGTATTATACCGATACCGACCCTCAAAATACGGTATAATACCGATACCGTACCGTACCGATACCTAACCGACATGTTTCGGTATCGGTATCGGTACCTAGTTTGGGTGAAAATCGGTATCGGTATTAGTCGGTATCGGTATCGGTACGGGACGGAATACCGACTTGCTCATCCCTAATCATAACCAATAACACAATGTATAGAAAACTCAAATATAGCATCATCTGTATTGTGTCATAAATTGTCTTATTAAAAGACAATGAACAAAAACCCAAAAACACAATGGACAACATATTAAAACACAATAAACATAACCAATAACACAATGTATAGAAAACTCAAATATAGCACCATCTTTATTGTGTCATAAATTGTCTTAAGTTTTGATAAAACGCAGTGATCTGAACCCAAATTAACATTGTGTTATAAGTTTTGATAATAACACAGGTAATGACCAAAACCCAGTTAAAAGACACAATGATCTGAACCTTTAACACAATGCAATGAAAATCCAGTAAAAATGAAATTTTTTATTTTAATTTTATACAACAATATCATACTCATATTAAAGATAAAAAACGCTTGTTATTATGGTGATTTTTTTTTTAAATATGGTATAAAAAAGTTATGGACGTTTTAAATTGATGGGGGAATTGACATGTGTCTTGCGTGTGGAGAAAGAAAGTAAATAAATGCAGGATTCCTCTTATACCCTTCCATTATCTTCTTTTCTTTAAAACTAATCTTAACCCTTCAAGTCTAGATCAAAGAACCAAAATCCTCCTTACCCTTCTTATTTATTTTTTCTTTGTATTTGATCCTAACCTATGGAAATGGATATAATAATTAATTAACTTAGATTGCTGAGGTGGCACTCAATCTTTGCAACTATGTTGGAATGTGCGACACCCGAGTGCTCCTCCTGATGTGGGTTGGGCTCCCTGCTGATGTCAACCAAGTTGGGCCAGGTGGGTTTTTATCAGTCATAACAGCCAGGCCTCACCTGGTGCATCCATAGGGAAATTGCCACTCATGCCCACGATCGTATGTGACTCAGCTCATCACCAATTTTAGGAAAAACTCATAGCCCCGAAAGCCCACTATGATAAAACGGTAAAACCCTTGTTTGCTAATGACATTTTCTCATAAACGATCTAGATGAGGACACCAGGTATCCCTTGAGCAATGCCCCTTTGGTGTATAATTAACAATATTAATTTGTTAAAAGTTGACAAATATTAATGGGAATTTCAGTTTTTTTTCCTCTTAAAATAATATTATTTGAAGTAAACAAATTTAAAACAAATCTCTTAAAATAATATTATTTGAAGTAAACAAATTTAAAACAAAGGAAAATAAAGTTAAAGGTGTAAATAAAAAAGGTCTTAATGTTTTTTTCCAATGCTCTCTCAAGTCCATTAACAATATTGAACATATGTGGGCAGTGTGCTCGCTCTTCCATTGTGCATAAATACGCCGTTTGTGAGAATTCTCTAAGTGATCCTGGTGATATTTGATATTGGGACATTTGATTCTTTAGACCGGAATGGATAATGTCCAGCAACGTTTCGTTTTCATAGTGGTCTTTGGCCAATCGAGCTAGAAAGTTATTAGCCTGGTTCTTAATATATGTGTTCCTCTACTCACAATCACTTACAATAACTTTTATAATATAAAAGCAGCACTCGCTTAATTTTGCGAATGGATTGTGAATGCTCTTAAAAATAAAGTGTTTTGGTTTTATTATTATTATTATCATTTGCTTCGATTTGATTGTAGACTGTAGAGGTTAGGCTAGTGGGCAGTGTACTATTACTTTTACTATTACTATTATTAGGTTGTAGACTGAAGAGGCTAGCTAGGCTAGTGGGTGGTGTCAATGGTGGTAAGTTGTGGTGGTGAGATGTCAGCGATATAGGGTACCAAATACATCTTCATAATTTAGAAGTAGCAATTTATAAATTTAACAATTAGAAAATGTGGATACCCGTAATTTTAAAATACAACATAAAAACAACTTTTACATAATAAACAACTTTTAAATAATAAACAACTGTTATATAACATTTCTTTTATAATTTTATTTTAGTTATAACTAACAATGAATTTTAAAGTATAATTAGCAATATTACTTTTCTAAAAATTAACAAATATTATATGGCAATATCAGTTCTTTTCCTTTTAAAGTGATATTCTTTGAAATAAACAAATTAAGGACAAAGGAAAATAAAGTTAAAATGCGTAAAGAAAACATAAAAGCCAAAAAATATCTTACAAAATTTTCCGGTCGAGGTTGAAACTTCAATGTTTTCTCCAATGCTTTATGAAGTTCATTAACAATATTGACCATATGTGGTCGATGTGCTCGCTCTTCCTTTAGGCAAGCATACGCCGTTTCTGAGTATATTCTGAGTGATCTTATGGATATTTGGTATCTGGACATTTGATTCTTTAGATCGGGATGGATGATATCCGGCAATGTTTTGTTTTCATAATGATACTTGGCTAAACGAGCCAGAAACCTATTAGCATCACTCTTAATATATGCTCTCCTCCCACACAATATTTCAAACAAAACAACACCGAATGCGTAGATATCCGACTTGCAGGTCACGCCTTTGGTCTTTCCAATTTCTGGATCCATATACCCTATTGTGCCAATAGGTTCAGAAAGGGTGATCTGGTCCATTCGGTTGACTGCTTGTTTGATGGATATTTCAAAACCTGATAACTTAGCTTCCCAGTTTTCGTCTAATAAAATTGTGGAGCTGTTAACGTTACGGTGTATAACACCATAACCACGTCCCTCATCATAATGGAGGTAACTCAACGCACGAGCCACACCAACACTTATCTTCAATCTTTGCGGCCATGTGAGGTTCGGGTTGTTTAGATGCTCCTGGAGACTTCCATTAGCCGCATACGTGGTTATGATGATCTTCTCATCTTTCTCATTGCAAAATCCAATGATAGAGACCAGATTTGTATGCTTGAGATCTGAAAGCGCTGATATTTCCGTCCAGAACTCAACGTTTCCTTCACCATGCGTACGATCTAACCTCCTTGCAGCAATCTTGATCAACTTCCCGGACCGCTGGAGTTGTCCTTTGTATGCGGGTCCAAATCCACCACGACCAATGATGTTATCCTCATGAAAGTTATTGGTGGCGTTTAGTACGTCTTCAAGTGGAATTTGTAAGTGAGCAAACTTGGGGATTGTTGTTGTCATGTTTCTGTTTAAAAAGTAAAAAAAAAAAAGCGTGGAAATCGGTGGGTTACAAATGGATGAAATTGTAACTTATACATATAAGCAACCACGCTATATATGAAATTTTTTGAAGCAATTTGTTTTAGAAAAAAAATCGGTTAAAAATGATGTCCTTTTCTTTTAGATTTCGAAAGTATTGTAACCGGGTTATGAGTAGAAACGGATATGAAAAGGACCAAAACCACCTCAGCAACATTTTGTTGAAATGGGTTGAACCTGGTGATGAGTAGAAACGGATATGAAAAGGAGCAGCAGCAGACGAGATATATATGAAGAGTAGCAGCGAACGGTGGTGAAAGAGATGTAGATAATAGTAGCAGCAGCAGCAAAGCAAGCAACAGCCGGATCTATAAGAGCAGTGGCAAGCCGGATGGGATGTGAGAGGAAATTGGAGGGGAAGGGATGGATGATGGGAAAAGGCAAAGATGCTATGTGAAAAAGCAGTGGAAATGATGGTAAATGTGAAAAAGAGTACCTTCCTGCTATTTTCCAAATTTAATATAATACAATTTTAAATTTTATGTTTTCCTTTTTATATAATTTGGATTTATTTTTAATTACTTATAGATATTAAAAAAAGTCAATTTGGTAAGACAAAAATAATGAATCTATAGTTAACCCTCACTCACGCCCAAACACCACCCTCAAGGTTTATAAATTCAAGCGTTAAACTTCATTTTAGGGGAATGTTCTTGAGAAAAAAATGATGCATTTGGTGGGTCCCAATGTATGTTTTGTATTTATTTTATTAATTTTTTTTGTTTTAATTTTTTTTATATGCATAAATAAGTTGTGCATAGTGAGTTGTATATATATATATATATATATATATTTCATTTCAAATATAGTAATAGGACAAAATAACAAAAAAAATGTAATTTTTTATTTTAAAACATAAATTTATTAATACTACTTTAATAAGAAAATAATACAAAGTTTAGAAGTTTAGTGTTTTGTTTATATAACTTTCCATATAAATAATGCCAAAATAAAAAAATGTATATTGATAGAAATAACTTAATTATTAAAAATAACCGTAAAAGTGGTGATGATGTGAAAATATAAGTATTAGTAAAGATGTTTGTAGAATTGGAGAGAAAATGTGTATTTTTAGTATATTTGTATACATCTGTTGTGGCAGTTGACTAGAAACTTTTGTAAATGCATTTATCACTTTGCAAAAATCCACATCGGGAGTATATCATGCTCCAATCACAAAAATCCACATCACACCTTGTAACACATTTCTTTTTTTAAAGTTCTATTTTTATATAGCTTAAATATTGTCTTAATGTGTGAGAATAGTGAAAACTTGTGAAACCATTACACACTAAATATGAAAACAAGTGAATGAGGACTCTTGTATACGTAATAGTAGAGTGAAAAATTATGAAACAATAACAGATAGCCTTAATTCAAAGTTGTAGACTATGGAAATTGTCTTTTTCTTTAATCTCTTCTACATGAGTGTTACTTATTAGGATAGACGTGTTACACCCTGACTTTTGCGGAAACGTGGTTTATTTGGTGTGACTTCTTAATACCATAGCAACAATCATAACAATGTTATATGATAAAAAAACATGAGAAGTTTATCTAGGGCTGTAAACGAGTCGAGCCGAGTCGAGCCAGGGTGGGGTCGAGCTCAAGCTCGAAATTAATTCAGGCGGTTAAACTTGGCTTGAGCTTTACGTCGGAGTTAAACGAGCCTAAGAACGAGCCAACGAGCCGAGCCATAGGCCGAGCCGAGCTTAGCTCGAGCTGGGCTTGGTTACAAAATGAGCCAGCTTGGTTCACGTCATCTCAAATTGAGTTTTTTTAGCTAGTTTTTCTCGAGCTTCTTTCGAGCGAGCTACGAGCCGAGCTACGAGTCGCGAGCTTTATGAACAGTCCTAAGTTTATCCATTAATAAAGTTTAGAAACTACCACAATACCATTATTTGAAAACATCAATACCAAATAAAGTTACAAACCGTGACGTGTTTAAACGAGTTCACAATGACTCAACAAAAGTACTTAAATAAAACCTGAGTTTAGAATTTTTGTATCCCGTCCAAGAAAGGGATACACCCTCTAAACTCAACAACCCTGGATAACATCTTTTATTCAAACGCAGCTTGACACATGCATATCCCGCCAGATCCACTAGTTCCCTGAAATACATGTAGTTTGAAAAATCAACAAAAGTTGAGTGAGTTCATGTGTATGTCTGTGTGTATAAACCTTTAAATTATGTTTGTATGTATGAAAGTCCCTGGTATGTAGCAATAAGGAAAAAGAGATCACCACTGGGTTGCAAAGCCAATGATATGTGTGAAGTGATGTAGGAAGTACTCAAGCCTAGCAGATTTCGGCGTTAAGACATAGTCACCTCATGGTCCACTCAGCGGACTCAGGAGTGGGGCTCGCTACACCCGAATAGATCTATCACTTATGTCCCCCGGTCCTACAACGAGGATTAATGGCCTTAAGTGTCATACCCACCACTCGCATGATCTAAGTAGTAAACCCTCCTTAAGCTAACCATACCATGTATAAAAGTGTCTGTAAGTGTCTGTAATAATTGTAACATGTATTCCACCCCCGAAGTATAAAACTGAAAACAGTTAAGAGGAAAGGGGGACATGAACTCACAATATTGCGTCTTCGGTACTTGTAACCCAAATATCCTCAGTAAACACAACTACCTACAATGGTCTAACGTCTATTAGACGAACGGGTCGTGCCTTGTCTTAGTATTTATGTTTGAGAGTTACGTTTCTGATATTATTCCAAGTTATAATAATTATATTTAGTTTTGGAATAATTGTTTGTGCAGTATTTCTGTATTAATACTTCTCAAGTATTCGTATTCGTATTTCCTTCCCAAGGATGGGGTATTTCATACATGGTTATCCGTATTCTTGTATTTGCATATCTAGCCATGTAGTGGCGTCGTATTCCGGTGTGTTAATCCAAAAGAATATATATCTTTAAGTCTCACTTTGGAATATATAAATAAACCTTATTTTTATTCAAAACAACACAGTCCAAGAAAATATATATTTTTCCCAAAAATACGATATTTCTTAATAAACCCAAGTAAAAATACTTTTACTTTCCCAAATAATAATACATTTTCTCTTGTCCCAAAAATATGATATACTTGGTAATATGTATAAAAATCACATTTTCTTTCCTTTCGTTTCCAAAATAATATCTACCAAAAATATATTGTATCAGTAACTACCGGGATACTTCCTAAGTTACGTTTTCTTGTTCGGTTTCACAATGCCAAGTGTGTAACTTAAATATTTTTTTCCTTGATGTTTTTTGTATTATTTTGGAGTTGTGATGGTGAAGGTATTTTGTTAAGTTATATTATTTTATCCCAAGATAATATAACTAGTTCACAAAATATACAGATATTCACACAAGTGTCTTAGTATAAAATATATATTCTAAATATATATTTACCCATTTTTTATTTACAAAAAGCAACCTCCGATACTTTGTATTTTTGTAACAAAACCTTTGGCGAAGTTTATTTTGAAAAAAAGAAAACAAAGTTGAAATATACTTGTAAACACTTGTTAGAAAAATATTTTCTAAGTGTTGGAATTTTAGAAAATTTCGCCAGAGTTTCCTTTGTAAACGGAGGTGTCCATGCTAATAAGCATATCATTTTCTTTTCGGAAATCATTCAATCAATCAACAACAAGCTACCAAACAACATTATACTAGACAAGTGCAAAAACAATGCACTTTACATAACAACATGAACTTGGTTTTTCGTAAAAACGCGTAGTAGCTTAGCGGGGTGTTTAGTGGGTTTAGTTACCCTCCAAAGTGTGTTTACTTTTGTTAAAATCTTATTCTCGGGGTTTTTGGATGTTCACAACTTGTGAACTTATTTTACAAAAATACTTGCTTGCAATATTTTCTTATTTTACTAGACTTAGTACACTTATTTTTGTTACTAAAATAGTGTAGGTTTAACAAAAGTCATAACCCTTCAAAAATCATCTTCTACTCTTGGTTTATTTAGGAAAACCATTTGTAAACTTCGGATCCATACGATCGTCAACTCACTTTGTTCACTTATTTTTCAAGAAATCATTTTGTTACCAAGTTTATGTTGAAATATGGAGGTGATTCCTTTATGTAAATCACTAATCACCTCCTAACTTGTTAACTTAAGTTTTTAATCTTACTTTAACAAGTTCAACCATGATGTTCAACATCATATTACTAGTAATCATCAAATAAACAACAACAACATCAAAACAACTTTATTTTATCAATAGTTCATCTTATTTCATCATCATGTTAGCTTTATGTGTAAGACTTTTGTTTATGATCTTTTAGTGTTCTTGTATTTTCATCATAACATAACTATTAACCACCACAAACATGAAGTAAATGAGGATCAAAGAAGCTTACTACTAGCTTTTAAGCTAGGGAAGATCAAGCTTGGAAATGTAGAGGATAAAAGCAAACGAAGGTGGTCCTTCAAGTCCCGTGAGCACCGAGCCTTGTTATACACCTTGTAGCACCTTGAATGAAGCTTGGATTACTTGAATCAAAATCGAAAATGGTGGTGGTGACAAGAGGGGTGTTCGGCCGAAGCTTGTAGAGGGGAGAAGGAAAGAGTGTAGTGATGTGTTTGTGAAGATGGGAAGTGTTTATTTATAAATCAAACTCTAATGACCAATGGTTAACATGTCTACATAAGTACAAACCAAATCAATTCAAAATCCAAGAAAATATTAGGAGATTTTTGGAAGATATTAAGAAGATTAAGTAAATCTTATGGGGTGGGGTCCTTGGGGACGGTTACACATAGAGGGGGGGGGGGTAAGATGTAAAATGTTGATGGTAAGGGTAATTAGTGAAAGGATAAAGTGTTAAGTCTAGTGTTTAAGTGTTACATGTGTTATGTAATGTGTTTAAGTGTTCGGGAATGTAACACCTCAAAAATTTACGTCCAATAATGTACTGACACGTGTCATAGGCTTTGAATATGTGAAAACATACTTTAGAGGGACTAAAGTTGACAAACAGTGAAACTATGTGAATATAAGGGTCCAAAGTGTCAACAATGGATAAGTAGGCCCTACAATAACCCTACATGGTGTTTATAATCCTAAATGAATAAATCATGGATCATACGAAGCGGAAAATGAAAGAAAGTGAGGAATTACAAACTACAGGGGCTAAATGTGTCAACATATTGAAAGTATACCTCTGAGTGATCTTTTGGCAAACCCGAAGCTTTGTAATGATAAAATATACTCACTAGAATATGTGATAAAAATTTCATAAAGTTTCGTGATCGTATGAGAAAGTTATGATCAAAACCGTGCACGAAGGGTTAAATGCGTTAACGTTGAATTTCGTGACTTTTCGGGTAAGCACAAAGTTAACCAAGGACTTTACCATGTTTGTAAATGTCCCAAGGTACTTAAAAATCAGGTTTTAGGGTCTAATGTGCAAGAAAAATAGCCAAAACCACGTTTCAAAGGACCAAGGACCAAATTGTAAATGTTAGAAACTTGTTTAGCTGGTTATGCACTTATACGCAGCCCACGTAAGGCCTCTCGCGGCCCGCCTACAAGTCACCAGCGAACAAAAACGCGCAGATGGCAGTTGCAAGCCTGTTTTCGATGGTTAACAGCTGTTGCTCGATACCTGGGGCTCTCCAATGGTTTTACATGCATATAGGGGCACTTGGACTGATCTTATAACATGCATAGACCCTTGTGGCATGATCTTGAATGATCAAAAGTGATATTTAAGAACACCCATTGTTGCAACCATTTCACATTCTCTTGCAAGACCACTTCTGGAGCTTCTCTGATCAACCTCAGGCTTTCTAGTGATCTCTAAGCATAATTAGGACTCTTGTAAGTATTCCTAACCCTCTCTAATTCGTTCTAGCTTAGTTAATTAAGTCAAACCATCGTAATTTAAGTTTGACTTTAAGATTAAACGAAATTTGCTCAGTCATTTCTCGAATTGAAAGTACCTACAAGTAGGTATTTATGTGGGTAACAAACCCTTAAAAGGGTATTTTCAGATTCCCACTCTAACTATGCTAATTGTCGAGTCAAAGCATACTTTAAAAAGTCAACAGAATGATTATTTGCAAGTTTAAGCATAATTAGCAATGTAGGGTACATGCAACCTGTTTGATCATTAAAATAACATGGTAATTAATGTAAGAACATGTCTCAACATGTTCAACTCGACAATTTTCAGTTTAAACCCGGATCGGACCCGAAAGTCGCATAATTTGACTCTTGCTTTGACTATCAGTTCTGATCCGTTTATGCATGTTTGAGATCTGCCTTAGAGCTTATTTTGGACCAAGTTTCATATAAGTATAACTCTCTGAGATTTTACAACTTGGTTCAATACTTATCCGATTCATATGCATGTTTCCGATTTATGCTTAAATGTTGACTATTATGCCCTTTTGACTATAAAACGTGATTTTTTAAAAAGTGAAAGAGTAGAAACATTTTTTACTGATTTATAAACTTGTACCTAAAATTTGATATCAGTTTGAGGTCTAGATTAAGAGTTATGCTCATTTGCGTAATTTGAAAGCTTTATGTTAATTAAATGACGTAATTAACGTATAACCCATTTAAACCCACTTTTTGATATCAAACTTTTTACCCATTGATGTAATATATTATTTTTGGATTTTTAAAGATTTTTATTTAATTTTTGGCTGAGCATAACATAGGTCTCTAAGTTTAATTCGGTTAATACCGATTTTGCCCTTTTTAGCCATAAAATGAGTTTTACAAATCCTTTTGACCCCAAACCTTTTTCTACTGATTTCATGTGTTAAATAAAATATTTTGAGCATTCTGGAATTATAAAAATGTCAGCTTTCTTTTAAAAACCCGGAAATGGCTCCAAATCGCCTTTTTAAGCGTTTTTAACGCATAGTATGTACTATAACCATATTAAACATATAAGGTTGATACCTACTGATGTTTTTAGTATATTTTTATATAATAACATTAAGTAAAAGTTTTTGAACTCAGGTTTCCAGTTTTGAGCTTTTTAGCCCTTGTGAAATTACCAAAATACCCCTAAGGTGCGTAGTTTGGTTTTAAATGATAAATTTCACATATGGGTCATACCCTACTGTTATAACATGTTAAATTAAGTATATTTACTGTATAAACCAGACCTGTAACTCAGATTTCTAATTTAACTCTTTTATAATCTTTTAAATGACCAAAATGCCCTTATGAGGCATAATTTGTGTTTAAATTCGTTTGGGGCATAATAGAAGGTATCTTACTGATATTATAACATATTTAGAGCATATTAACTCAGGGAACTTGCATATGACTCTTATGGTTACCCGTGACGCCCTTTTCGCGTTCGGTTCGGTTTATGTAACTAGTTTGCATAAATTGACCGAGACGGGTCAAACCTTATCATTTTTGTCTCAAAATCCAGAATGTATTTAGTATACCCATATTATACAAGTCTTCAAACTTGTCGGGTCTAAATCACATCCTATCCGGTCTTCGCTTAATCGTGCGTTTGAACCGTATCGTCCTTAAAACTAACCGGTCTAAGCTTAGGCTTAAATAAAGACCCGTTAGAAATCTAATAGGTTATTATAAACCTTTGTTCCAGAATAGAAGCACCAGTAAAAGCTACCTTCACTCGCTAATTGAGATTTATACTAACAAAGGTAAATACTTTTAACTTATTTTCCCTATACGGGCTTGGGGTACGGTATATAAAATACCGCTTGGTCCGGCATTGAATTCTTAATCCAATAGAGGTTAATTTATTGATATGCTATGTTTTGAATGTGTTTTGTTTGCTTAAAGCCTTTGGGGGGTTAATGACCATATCCCGGATATCCTTGGCATCATCTTAGGAGATGGCCACGACCCGAGCACGGGGTGTAGGCGTACACCTGTCTGTGTATAACTCAATATTGTGGTGTGTCTATTAATCTTTAACCCGGTCTACGGATCGGGCTACTGAACGCATAAGTAACATGTAAATCCCTTACAAGATTATATTACATAATTATCCCAAGTTATAAAAAGGTTTTGTGCCACGTGCATTCAAATCAATTTTCAACCCTTTTCAAAATGAGTCAGTTAAATTGTATTTACCTGTGTAAACTGACCTAATTTTTCCAAAAGGTTAAGTGCAGGTACTACTCGTACTAGGCTGGCTGTCTTCTAAAGCGTCCACAATAAGTCTCGCAAGCTTGGATGTCAAATAAACTGTTGAACAATATCTTCTTTTATTTTGATCCGCCTGTGGATCCATTTCAACTACTCGTGATATTAAATATTACATTTTATTTAAAGTTGAAATGAATCTATCTTTGCTTCCGCTGTGCATTTATATATTGTGTTGTTTGTCTATGATGATACCAACTACGTTACGATACTCCCCACCGGGCCCACCGGTGACACGTGGAAAATAGGGGTGTGACAGGTTGGTATCAGAGCCAACTCTGAGTGAATTAAACACTAGCCTTTTTTGTGTTTAATCTCAGTTACACAATTGCACATTCCTCGATTCTCGAGTCTAGACAAAGAACTTAGGAATATCCCAAATTTGTTTTATTTCTAATTTTGTCTTATTTCTAACTTTGTCTTATATATATTTTTGTTGTATCACTTGTTGGTTTTTGACAGGTTGTCAACATGCTGCCACGTATGAGAGGAAGAGGAAGGGGACAAGGAGCACATGTAGCCCCAAACGACCATGAAGCCGGGCCTTCGCACCGGCGAACACCTTCAGATCCTCATAACTCAGATGCTCAAGATCTTTGGAGGTCTTTTATTGAACCAACTAGGCGCTCAGTTTCACTGAGTACCTCACCTTCCATCCCACACTCCTTCGGGCCTCATTCTGAAAATGAGCCCCACAACTCTCACCAGTCCTACATTCCTCTTCTAGGACACAATTCACCCTTTGACCATCCATCACCCGTTTTCCAGGGCCAGTTTAACCCTGCTGATTACCTTGGAGAACCAGTGGGTTATAACCCACTTGGACCTGAAGACCACTTTTCCGGTGGCAACCCGATGGATATCGATGAAGATACCGATCCGTCAATGCCACCATCTGGAACTCTGAACCACCCCATCGAGATTTCTGATGGGTCACCCTTTTTGGGATCACCTTACAATGGTCCCGACAGCTTTGAGGAGAATTTCAAGCAGTATGACTGGGCATTTACTCCTAGTTACCATAACTCTCCTCTGCACCAGCCGCAGTACAACTCTCCCCTGCACCAGCCACACCACAGCTCTCCCCTACACTAGCCACACCACAGCTCTCCCCTACACCAGCCGCAGCACAGCTCTCCCCTGCACCACCAGCAGCAGCCACAGCAGCAGCAGCAGCAGAATCCTTCCGAGGATTCCCGACTTGTCGCGGTCACTCCGCCAGCAGCACCACCTCAGCTTCAGCCTCCCTCGCCCCCGAGGCGAAGGAGAACTACCTTGCGAATATCCGCACGAGGGGGAGTGCGCATCAGCACCCCTCCACATTCAAGTGGCAGCCGGTACTCGCCACTTCACGAAGAACCGGAGACGGGAGAATCTTCACACCCCGTCTCAGAAGTGAACACTGCGCCAGTCGCGCCACAGCCACCATTGGGTTTAGGAGACCCAATTCCCACTTACAGTGGCGCGGCTGCATACAATCCCTTCGAGCAGCAAATCCACACAAATTACAACTTTGCAGAGGATCCCTACTGGTTAGCTTCGAGCTTCAACACTCTTCAGCCGGAAGGTCCCTATGGAGGCCCCTGGGCTACGGGACACTCGACCTATGGATACCCACCATATGGGTATCAGCAACCGCAGCCTCCTCAACCTTCGCATTATCGGCAACCGCCGCCTCCTCAACCTCGGCATCTTCAGCAACCACCGCGGACACCGGTGATGTCACCGCCACAAATTCAGGAAATCCTTCAAGGGATAAATGAGGTGCGACAGGACTTTCGGCATGAGTTGCGGCAAGAACGAAGGCATAACCGGGGGATGTTCAAGAAGATGGTGGATTTGATCAACGGTAAAAGCAAGAAGGATCACTAAATCCTTTGTTTGTTGTTTAATTATTTTAGTTGTAATCATGTCCCTGCGAGGACATTTATTTCTGTACTCTGCCCCTGCGTGGGCATATTTCCTTTCTGTTCTGCCCCTGCGTGGGCATGTTTTTCTTTTTTTAACCCCTGCGTGGGTTTGTTGTTAAATTTGGCCCCTGCGAGGGCATGTTATTTGTGTAAAAGTCCCGTTTAGGGCAAATTTGTACTAGTTTAAAATTTTAAGTTGGAATGGTTAATTTAAGTTTTTCATTTTTAAATTATATGCATGAATATAATATATGAATAAATGAAAAATAACATAATTTTTGATTTACCATTTTAATAAAATAATAAGAATCTTAAAAAGGTAAAACCTAGCTTGAGTGTCATATTAAAGACCTGGCCAATATGGTAGAACCTGTTTAAAAAGATTCAAATCTCTGTTAACATCTGCAAACATGTTAACATTCTTGGCTAGTGTGACCCGTAAAATCACACATGTCACCCTTTTTATAAATTATTCAAATTTATATTTTTATATATAACGGATTGTGACAAAATGCCTACGGGTTATAATTAATGTCATATAAAACAAAAGGCAGTCGTAGTTTATAGACTCCCTGCCAAGAAAAGGATTGATTTTATTTATTCAAACCTTAATCCTATAAGATCTAAATTTTTAATTTAGAAATTTGTCTACGTGACTAGGCCTGTTGCGCCAATATTTGATTTCATTCTAGGATAAAGTTACTAATAAAAAGTCCTGAATGAAATTACTTGACAAATTAACTAATATGGCTCTTATTTACCATGGTTAATAAATCGTCAAGAACGATAACACTGTTTAGGCTTCTAAATAGACCTTGTCCTTATTTTTATGTAGCAATTAAGACTACATGGCTAAGTCTGAAGAAATAAACAGTCGTCCAGCGGAAAACCCGGATAATACTAAAATACTCGTAACGGATGCGGAGCTGCAAGCATTAGTAGAAAATGCGGTTAATAAAGCCATCGAGAGGCAATATAGTGAATCGAATGGTACTCGAAGCAGGACCCGATCAGCTCCTCACTCTAAGCCAAAGACACATTCTGAAGCTCATGATAAGCCACCCTCTAAGCTAGATAAGCCAAAGAAGGATGATGACGATCATCACTCTTCGAACCAAAACAGTGTCCCGTCAAGGAAGGTCGAACATAAACAGGAACCGCGTGGTAAGTCCTGTACATACAAATACTTCGTCTCATGTAAACCCAGAGACTTTACGGGGGAAAAGGGAGCGGTTGATTGCATGACCTAGTTAGACGAGATGGATACGGTTGTAGACATCAGCGGTTGTGCTGAAAGGGACGTAGTGAAGTATGTATCCCAGTCCTTCAAAGGAGAGGCATTAGCATGGTGGAAGTCTCTCATACAAGCTGCTGGAAAGATCCCACTCTATAACTTGTCATGGGATCAGTTCGTTGCTCTTATTAAAGAGAATTATTGCCCGCAACATGAAGTAGAGAGAATCGAATCAGACTTCTTATCATTGGTCATGAAGAATTTAGACTGCCAGGCCTACCTCACCACTTTCAATACCCTATCTAGATTGGTTCCGTACTTGGTAACCCCAGAACCTAAGAGGATTGCTCGCTTCATCGGGGGTTTAGCCCCAGAGATTAAAGCAAGTGTTAAGGCATCAAGGCCTGCAACCTTCAGATCAGCAGCCGATCTATCTCTCTCTCTTACCTTGGACGTAGTCAGGTTGAGAGCACTCAGGAATTCAGAAGAGAACAAAAGGAAGCGTGAGGACGATACCTCACGAAGATCAGGTAAGAAACACCGAGGAAATGACGACCACAAGAAAGGGTCGGGATCTAAGAAGGATGGGCAACAATCGGGGGATAAGCCCAAATGTAAAACTTGTAAGAAGAACCATTTTGGGAAGTGTCGATTTGAGTCGAAATCCCAGTCTCACACGAAACCCTGTGGAATTTGCAAATCTACGGATCATAAGACTTTGGAGTGTAAGAAGCTGAAAGATGCAACATGTTATGGTCGCAACGAGAAAGGGCACATTAAGTCCAATTGCCCGAAGAACACCAAGAAAACCGAGGATGGGAAAAAGACCAATGCGAGGGTCTTCAAAATGGACGCTAAGGAAGCTGTTCAGGATGACAACGTGATTACAGGTACTTTTCTCGTAAATGATGTTTTTGCTAGAGTATTGTTTGATTCTGGAGCAGATAAGTCTTTTGTGGATAATAAGTTTTGTGAGTTGTTGAAATTGCCTGTAAAACCCTTAAGTGTGAAATATGAGGTGGAATTAGCTGATGGAACCATAGAAACCGCCTCAACTGTTTTAGATGGATGTGTTATATCCATTAGGAATCACTCTTTTCCCTTATCCTTACTTCCCTTTAAGCTAGCCGGCTTTGATATAGTCATCGGTATGGATTGGTTATCGCATAACCAAGCCCAGATTGTGTGCAATAGAAAGCAAGTGGTAGTCAAAACACCGTCTGGTGAGTCACTCACCATCCAAGGAGATACCCAGCACGGATTGCCTGAGCAAGTGTCTATGCTCAAGGCATCAAGATGTCTGCAGAAGGGTTGTGTCATTTATATGGCACAAGTTACTATTGATGAGCCAAAACCCAAGATTGAAGACATCCCTGTCATATCGGAATATCCTGAAGTTTTTCCCGAAGAACTACCTGGTTTACCACCAGATAGGCAAGTGGAATTCCGCATTGACATTATCCCGGGTGCAGCACCGGTAGCAAGAGCACCTTATAGGTTGGCACCAACGGAGATGAAGGAGTTAAGGACGCAGTTAGATGATCTGTTAGCCAAAGGTTTCATAAGACCTAGTTCGTCTCCTTGGGGAGCGCCGATTTTGTTTGTCAAGAAGAAGGATGGATCGATGCGTCTGTGCATCGATTACCGTGAGCTTAATAAGGTCACCATCAAGAATAAGTATCCTTTGCCCAGGATCGATGATCTATTCGGTCAATTACAAGGGGCAAGCTACCTTTCTAAGATCGACTTGAGGTCAGGCTATCATCAGTTGAAGGTCAAGGATGAAGATGTGCACAAGACTGCATTTAGGACTCGTTATGGTCATTACGAGTTTCTAGTGATGCCTTTTGGGCTCACTAATGCACCGGCCGCATTCATGGATCTCATGAATCGCGTCTGCAAGCCTTATTTGGATAAATTCGTCATCGTCTTTATTGACGACATCCTTATTTACTCGAAGAACCAAGCTGACCACGAGAAACACCTTCGTTGTATTCTCAAACTTCTACATCATGAGAAACTCTATGCCAAATTCTCGAAGTGCGAATTTTGGCTTCGAGAAGTCCAATTCCTTGGACATGTGGTAAGTGAGCGTGGTATCCAAGTGGATCCCGCTAAGGTAGAAGCAGTTATGAATTGGCAAGAGCCAAAGACGCCTACTGAGATTCGTAGCTTCCTGGGTTTAGCAGGATATTATAGGCGTTTCATCGAAAACTTCTCAAGGATTTGTGCGCCCCTGACTTCGTTGACATGTAAGAAGGTTAAGTTTGATTGGGGCCCTAAGCAGCAGGAATCCTTTGACATTCTTAAGAAAAAGTTGAGCAATGCACCAGTGTTAACATTGCCCGATGGTATAGAAGAATTTGTGGTGTATTGTGATGCGTCACACACTGGTATGGGCTGTGTACTCATGCAGAAAGGCAAGGTTATTGCCTACGCTTCACGACAGCTAAAGGTGCACGAGAAGAACTACACCACCCATGACTTGGAACTGGGTGCCGTTGTATTTGCATTAAAGCTATGGAGGCATTACTTATATGGAACCAAGTGTGTGATCTATTCAGATCACAAGAGCCTTCAACACTTGTTCAATCAGAAGGACTTGAACATGAGGCAGCGACGATGGATGGAAACTATAAATAATTATGATTGTGAGATAAAATACCATCCAGGCAAGGCAAATGTAGTTGTTGACGCCTTAAGCAGAAAAGAAAGAGTAAAGCCGATAAGGATCAATGCCAAGCGCATTGAAATCAGGAATAATTTGAACGAAAGGGTGTTAGCTGCACAGAAGGAAGCTGTGTTGGAAGCTAACTATCCTGAAGAAAAGCTAGGAGTAACTGAAGAGCAGTTATCCTATGACAAGGACGGAATGCTAAGATTGAATGGACGAATATGGGTTCCCATTTTTGGAGGACTTCGAGATGTTATCCTCCAGGAAGCCCACAGTTCCAAATATTCTGTTCATCCTGGAGCCGATAAGATGTACCAGGATCTAAAGGCAAACTACTAGTGGATTGGTTTGAAAAAGTCTGTAGCTGCCTATGTAGCAAAATGTTTGACGTGTGCGCAAGTCAAGGCTGAGCACCAGAAGCCGTCAGGTTTGCTTCAACAACCTGAAATTCCCACATGGAAATGGGAGATGGTGACGATGGATTTCATCACCAAGTTGCCAAAGACGAGGAATGGAAATGATACTATATGGGTCATAGTAGATAGACTGACTAAGTCAGCACATTTCCTACCCATAAAGGAAACTTACAGCTCTGACATGTTAGCTCAATTATACGTAGATAAGATCGTAGCTCTACATGGTGTACCATTGTCAATTATCTCTGACCGAGATACGAGATACACCTCTCATTTTTGGAAAAGTTTCCAATAGTCTTTAGGCACGCGCTTAAATTTTAGTACGGCTTACCACCCACAGACAGACGGACAGAGTGAGCGTACCATCCAAACATTGGAAGACATGCTTCGTGCATGTGTGATTGATTTAGGTGGCAGTTGTTATAAGCACCTACCATTGATCGAGTTCTCCTATAATAATAGCTACCATACTAGTATTAAGGCTGCGCCTTTTGAGGCATTATATGGTAGAAAATGCAGAACACCTATCTGTTGGGCAGAAGTAGGAGAAGTTCAATTATCAGGACCAGATTTGGTCTTTGAAACAACGGACAAGATTGTCCAGATTCGCGATCGCCTGAAAGCTGCAAGGGATAGGCAGAAAAGTTATGCGGATCCAAAGCGTAAGTCTTTTCACTTCGAAGTAGGTGACAAGGTATTGCTTAAAGTATCACCCTGGAAGGGGGTGATGCGATTTGGTAAGAAAGGCAAGCTAAGGCCGAGATACATAGGACCTTTTGAGGTTATCGAACATGTCGGGTCAGTTGCTTACAAGTTAAACTTGCCTGAAGAGCTTAGTGCTATACATAATGTTTTTCACATCTGTAATCTAAAGAAGTGTTTCGCTGATGAATCACTGGTCATACCGCATACGGATGTGCATATAGATGAAAGCTTGAAATTTGTGGAGAAACCATTGTCGATTGAGGATCGACAGGTGAAGAAGCTTCGAAGGAAGCATGTGCCTATTGTTAAGGTCAAATGGGATGCCCGTAGAGGTCCCGAATACACATGGGAGGTAGAATCCACGATGAAAGAAAAATACCCTCATTTGTATCAGTAAATCTCAAGGTCGAGATTTCTTTTAAGGGGGTGAGGATGTAACACCTCGAAAATTTACGTCCAATAATGTACTGACACGTGTCATAGGCTTTGAATATGTGAAAACATACTTTAGAGGGACTAAAGTTGACAAACAGTGAAACTATGTGAATATAAGGGTCCAAAGTGTCAACAATGGATAAATAGGCCCTACAATAACCTTACATGGTGTTTATAATCCTAAATGAATAAATCATGGATCATACGAAGCGGAAAATGAAAGAAAGTGAGGAATTACAAACTACAGGGGCTAAATGTGTCAACATGTTGAAAGTATACCTCTGAGTGATCTTTTGGCAAACCCGAAGCTTTGTAATGATAAAATATACTCAGTAGAATATGTGGTAAAAATTTCATAAAGTTTCGTTATCGTATGAGAGAGTTATGATCAAAACCGTGCACGAAGGGTTAAATGCGTTAACGTTGAATTTCGTGACTTTTCGGGTAAGCACAAAGTTAACCAAGGACTTTACCATGTTTGTAAATGTCCCAAGGTACTTAAAAATCAGGTTTTAGGGTCTAATGTGCAAGAAAAGTAGCCAAAACCACGTTTCAAAGGACCAAGGACCAAATTGTAAATGTTAGAAACTTGTTTAGCTGGTTATGCACTTGTACGCGGCCCGCGTAAGGCCTCTCGCGGCCCGCCTACAAGTCACCAGCGAACAAAAATGCGCAGATGGCAGTTGCAGGCCTCTTTTCGATGGTTAACAGCTGTTGCTCGATACCTGGGACTCTCCAATGGTTTTACATGCATATAGGGGCACTTGGACTGATCTTATAACATGCATAGACCCTTGTGGCATGATCTTGAATGATCAAAAGTGATATTTAAGAACACCCATTGTTGCAACCATTTCACATTCTCTTGCAAGACCACTTCTGGAGCTTCTCTGATCAACCTCAGGCTTTCTAGTGATCTCTAAGCATAATTAGGACTCTTGTAAGTATTCCTAACCCTCTCTAATTCGTTCTAGCTTAGTTAATTAATCAAAAGTCAAACCATCGTAATTTAAGTTTGACTTTAAGATTAAAAGAAATTTGCTCAGTCATTTCTCGAATTGAAAGTACCTACAAGTAGGTATTTATGTGGGTAACAAACCCTTAAAAGGGTATTTTCAGCTTCCCACTCTAACTATGCTAATTGTCGAGTCAAAGCATACTTTAAAAAGTCAACAGAATGATTATTTGCAAGTTTAAGCATAATTGGCAATGTAGGGTACATGCAACCTGTTTGATCATTAAAATAACATGGTAATTAATGTAAGAACATGTCTCAACATGTTCAACTCGACAATTTTCAGTTTAAACCCGGATCGGACCCGAAAGTCGCATAATTTGACTCTTGCTTTGACTATCAGTTCTGATCCGTTTATGCATGTTTGAGATCTGCCTTAGAGCTTATTTTGGACCAAGTTTCATATAAGTATAACTCTCTGAGATTTTACAACTTGGTTCAATACTTATCCGATTCATATGCATGTTTCCGATTTATGCTTAAATGTTGACTATTATGCCCTTTTGACTATAAAACGTGATTTTTGAAAAAGTGAAAGAGTAGAAACATTTGTTACTGATTTATAAACTTGCACCTAAAATTTGATATCAGTTTGAGGTCTAGATTAAGAGTTATGCTCATTTGCGTAATTTGAAAGCTTTATGTTAATTAAATGGCGTAATTAACGTATAACCCATTTAAACCCACTTTTTGATATCAAACTTTTTACCCACTGATGTAATATATTATTTTGGATTTTTAAAGATTTTTATTTAATTTTTTGGCTGAGCATAACATAGGTCTCTAAGTTTAATTCGGTTAATACCGATTTTGCCCTTTTTAGCCATAAAATGAGTTTTACAAATCCTTTTGACCCCAAACCTTTTTCTACTGATTTCATTTGTTAAATAAAATATTTTGAGCATTCTGGAATTATAAAAATGTCAGCTTTCTTTTAAAAACCCGGAAATGGCTCCAAATCGCCTTTTTAAGCGTTTTTAACGCATAGTATGTACTATAACCATATTAAACATAAAGGTTGATACCTACTGATGTTTTTAGTATATTTTTATATAATAACAGTAAGTAAAAGTTTTTGAACTCAGGTTTCCAGTTTTGACCTTTTTAGCCCTTGTGAAATTACCAAAATACCCCTAAGGTGCATAGTTTGGTTTTAAATGATAAATTTCACATATGGGTCATACCCTACTGTTATAACATGTTAAATTAAGTATATTTACTGTATAAACCAGACCTGTAACTCAGATTTCTAATTTAACTCTTTTATAATCTTTTAAATGACCAAAATGCCCTTATGAGGCATAATTTGTGTTTAAATTCGTTTGGGGCATAATAGAAGGTATCTTACTGATATTATAACATATTTAGAGCATATTAACTCAGGGAACTTTCATATGACTCTTATGGTTACCCGTGACGCCCTTTTCGCGTTCGGTTCGGTTTATGTAACTAGTTTGCATAAATTGACCGAGACGGGTCAAACCTTATCATTTTTGTCTCAAAATCCAGAATGTATTTAGTATACCCATATTATACAAGTCTTCAAACTTGTCGGGTCTAAATCACATCCTATCCGGTCTTCGCTTAATCGTGCGTTTGAACCGTATCGTCCTTAAAACTAACCGGTCTAAGCTTAGGCTTAAATAAAGACCCGTTAGAAATCTAATAGGTTATTATAAACCTTTGTTCCAGAATAGAAGCACCAGTAAAAGCTACCTTCACTCGCTAATTGAGATTTATACTTACAAAGGTAAATACTTTTAACTTATTTTCCCTATACGGGCTTGGGGTACGGTATATAAAATATCGCTTGGTCCGGCATTGAATTCTTAATCCAATAGAGGTTAATTTATTGATATGCTATGTTTTGAATGTGTTTTGTTTGCTTAAAGCCTTTGGGGGGTTAATGACCATGTCCCGAATATCCTTGGCATCATCTTACGAGATGGCCACGACCCGAGCACGGGGTGTAGGCGTACACCTGTCTGTGTATAACTCAATATTGTGGTGTGTCTATTAATCTTTAACCCGGTCTACGGATCGGGCTACTGAACGCATAAGTAACATGTAAATCCCTTACAAGATTATATTACATAATTATCCCAAGTTATAAAAAGGTTTTGTGCCACGTGCATTCAAATCAATTTTCAACCCTTTTCAAAATGAGTCAGTTAAATTGTATTTACCTGTGTAAACTGACCTAATTTTTCCAAAAGGTTAAGTGCAGGTACTACTCGTACTAGGCTGGCTGTCTTCTAAAGCGTCCACAATAAGTCTCGCAAGCTTGGATGTCAAATAAACTGTTGAACAATATCTTCTTTTATTTTGATCCGCCTGTGGATCCATTTCAACTACTCGTGATATTAAATATTACATTTTATTTAAAGTTGAAATGAATCTATCTTTGCTTCCGCTGTGCATTTATATATTGTGTTGTTTGTCTATGATGATACCAACTACGTTACGATACTCCCCACCGGGCCCACCGGTGACACGTGGAAAATAGGGGTGTGACAGGTTGGTATCAGAGCCAACTCTGAGTGAATTAAACACTAGCCTTTTTTTGTGTTTAATCTCAGTTACACAATTGCACATTCCTCGATTCTCGAGTCTAGACAAAGAACTTAGGAATATCCCAAATTTGTTTTATTTCTAATTTTGTCTTATTTCTAACTTTGTCTTATATATATTTTTGTTGTATCACTTGTTGGTTTTTGACAGGTTGTCAACATGCTGCCACGTATGAGAGGAAGAGGAAGGGGACAAGGAGCACATGTAGCCCCAAACGACCATGAAGCCGGGCCTTCGCACCGGCGAACACCTTCAGATCCTCATAACTCAGATGCTCAAGATCTTTGGAGGTCTTTTATTGAACCAACTAGGCGCTTAGTTTCACTGAGTACCTCACCTTCCATCCCACACTCCTTCGGGCCTCATTCTGAAAATGAGCCCCACAACTCTCACCAGTCCTACATTCCTCTTCTAGGACACAATTCACCCTTTGACCATCCATCACCCGTTTTCCAGGGCCAGTTTAACCCTGCTGATTACCTTGGAGAACCAGTGAGTTTTAATCCACTTGGACCTGAAGACCACTTTTCCGGTGGCAACCCGATGGATATCGATGAAGATACCGATCCGTCAATGCCACCATCTGGAACTCCGAACCAACCCATCGAGATTTCTGATGGGTCACCCTTTTTGGGATCACCTTACAATGGTCCTGACAGCTTTGAGGAGAATTTCAAGCAGTATGACTGGGCATTTACTCCTAGTTACCATAACTCTCCTCTGCACCAGCCGCAGTACAACTCTCCCCTGCACCAGCCACACCACAGCTCTCCCCTACACCAGCCACACCACAGCTCTCCCCTACACCAGCCGCAGCACAGCTCTCCCCTGCACCACCAGCAGCAGCCACAGCAGCAGCAGAATCCTTCCGAGGATTCCCGACTTGTCGCGGTCACTCCGCCAGCAGCACCACCTCAGCTTCAGCCTCCCTCGCCCCCGAGGCGAAGGAGAACTACCTTACGAATATCCGCACGAGGGGGAGTGCGCATCAGCACCTCCACATTCAAGTGGCAGCCGGTACTCGCCACTTCACGAAGAACCGGAGACGGGAGAATCTTCACACCCCGTCTCAGAAGTGAACACTGCGCCAGTCGCGCCACAGCCACCATTGGGTTTAGGAGACCCAATTCCCACTTACAGTGGCGCGGCTGCATACAATCCCTTCGAGCAGCCGATCCACACAAATTACAACTTTGCAGAGGATCCCTACTGGTTAGCTTCGAGCTTCAACACTCTTCAGCCGGAAGGTCCCTATGGAGGCCCCTGGGCTACGGGACACTCGACCTATGGATACCCACCATATGGGTATCAGCAACCGCAGCCTCCTCAACCTCCGCATTATCGGCAACCGCCGCCTCCTCAACCTCAGCATCTTCAGCAACCACCGCGGACACCGGTGATGTCACCGCCACAAATTCAGGAAATCCTTCAAGGGATAAATGAGGTGCGACAGGACTTTCGGCATGAGTTGCGGCAAGAACGAAGGCATAACCGGGGGATGTTCAAGAAGATGGTGGATTTGGTCAAGGGTAAAAGCAAGAAGGATCACTAAATCCTTTGTTTGTTGTTTAATTATTTTAGTTGTAATCATGTCCCTGCGAGGACATTTATTTATGTACTCTGCCCCTGCGTGGGCATATTTCCTTTCTGTTATGCCCCTGCGTGGGCATGTTTTTCTTTTTTTAACCCCTGCGTGGGTTTGTTGTTAGATTTGGCCCCTGCGAGGGCATGTTATTTGTGTAAAAGTCCCGTTTAGGGCAAATTTGTACTAGTTTAAAATTTTAAGTTGGAATGGTTAATTTAAGTTTTTCATTTTTAAATTATATGCATGAATATAATATATGAATAAATGAAAAATAACATAATTTTTGATTTACCATTTTAATAAAATAATAAGAATCTTAAAAAGGTAAAACCTAGCTTGAGTGTCATATTAAAGACCTGGCCAATATGGTAGAACCTGTTTAAAAAGATTCAAATCTCTGTTAACATCTGCAAACATGTTAACATTCTTGGCTAGTGTGACCCGTAAAATCACACATGTCACCCTTTTAATAAATTATTCAAATTTATATTTTTATATATAACGGATTGTGACAAAATGCCTACGGGTTATAATTAATGTCATATAAAACAAAAGGCAGTCGTAGTTTATAGACTCCCTGCCAAGAAAAGGATTGATTTTATTTATTCAAACCTTAATCCTATAAGATCTAAATTTTTAATTTAGAAATTTGTCTACGTGACTAGGCCTGTTGTGCCAATATTTGATTTCATTCTAGGATAAAGTTACTAATAAAAAGTCCTGAATGAAATTACTTGACAAATTAACTAATATGGCTCTTATTTACCATGGTTAATAAATCGTCAAGAACGATAACACTGTTTAGGCTTCTAAATAGACCTTGTCCTTATTTTTATGTAGCAATTAAGACTACATGGCTAAGTCTGAAGAAATAAACAGTCGTCCAGCGGAAAACCCGGATAATACTAAAATACTCGTAACGGATGCGGAGCTGCAAACATTAGTAGAAAATGCGGTTAATAAAGCCATCGAGAGGCAATATAGTGAATCGAATGGTACTCGAAGCAGGACCCGATCAGCTCCTCACTCTAAGCCAAAGACACATTCTGAAGCTCATGATAAGCCACCCTCTAAGCTAGATAAGCCAAAGAAGGATGATGACGATCATCACTCTTCGAACCAAAACAGTGTCCCGTCAAGGAAGGTCGAGCATAAACAGGAACCGCGTGGTAAGTCCTGTACATACAAATACTTCGTCTCATGTAAACCCAGAGACTTTACTGGGGAAAAGGGAGCGGTTGATTGCATGACCTAGTTAGACGAGATGGATACGGTTGTAGACATCAGCGGTTGTGCTGAAAGGGACGTAGTGAAGTATGTATCCTAGTCCTTCAAAGGAGAGGCATTAGCATGGTGGAAGTCTCTCATACAAGCTGCTGGAAAGATCCCACTCTATAACTTGTCATGGGATCAGTTCGTTGCTCTTATTAAAGAGAATTATTGCCCGCAGCATGAAGTAGAGAGAATTGAATCAGACTTCTTATCATTGGTCATGAAGAATTTAGACTGCCAGGCCTACCTCACCACTTTCAATACCCTATCTAGATTGGTTCCGTACTTGGTAACCCCAGAACCTAAGAGGATTGCTCGCTTCATCGGGGGTTTAGCCCCAGAGATTAAAGCAAGTGTTAAGGCATCAAGGCCTGCAACCTTCAGATCAGCAGCCGATCTATCTCTCTCTCTTACCTTGGACGTAGTCAGGTTGAGAGCACTCAGGAATTCAGAAGAGAACAAAAGGAAGCGTGAGGACGATACCTCACGAAGATCAGGTAAGAAACACCGAGGAAATGACGACCACAAGAAAGGGTCGGGATCTAAGAAGGATGGGCAACAATCAGGGGATAAGCCCAAATGTAAAACTTGTAAGAAGAACCATTTTGGGAAGTGTCGATTTGAGTCGAAATCCCAGTCTCACACGAGACCCTGTGGAATTTGCAAATCAACGGATCATAAGACTTTGGAGTGTAAGAAGCTGAAAGATGCAACATGTTATGGTCACAACGAGGAAGGGCACATTAAGTCGAATTGCCCGAAGAACACCAAGAAAACCGAGGATGGGAAAAAGACCAATGCGAGGGTCTTCAAAATGGACGCTAAGGAAGCTGTTCAGGATGACAACGTGATTACAGGTACTTTTCCCGTAAATGATGTTTTTGCTAGAGTATTGTTTGATTCTGGAGCAGATAAGTCTTTTGTGGATAATAAGTTTTGTGAGTTGTTGAAATTGCCTGTAATACCCTTAAGTGTGAAATATGAGGTGGAATTAGCTGATGGAACCATAGAAACCGCCTCAACTGTTTTAGATGGATGTGTTATATCCATTAGGAATCACTCTTTTCCCTTGTCCTTACTTCCCTTTAAGCTAGTCGGCTTTGATATAGTCATAGGTATGGATTGGTTATCGCATAACCAAGCCCAGATTGTGTGCAATAGAAAGCAAGTGGTAGTCAAAACACCGTCTGGTGAGTCACTCACCATCCAAGGAGATACCCAGCACAGATTGCCTGAGCAAGTGTCTATGCTCAAGGCATCCAGATGTCTGAAGAAGGGTTGTGTCATTTATATGGCACAAGTTACTATTGATGAGCCAAAACCCAAGATTGAAGACATCCCTGTCATATCGGAATATCCTGAAGTTTTTCCCGAAGAACTACCTGGTTTACCACCAGATAGGCAAGTGGAATTCCGCATTGACATTATCCCGGGTGCAGCACCGGTAGCAAGAGCACCTTATAGGTTGGCACCAATGGAGATGAAGGAGTTAAGGACGCAGTTAGATGATCTGTTAGCCAAAGGTTTCATAAGACCTAGTTCGTCTCCTTGGGGAGCGCCGATTTTGTTTGTCAAGAAGAAGGATGGATCGATGCGTCTGTGCATCGATTACCGTGAGCTTAATAAGGTCACCATCAAGAATAGGTATCCTTTGCCCAGGATCGATGATCTATTCGATCATTTGCAAGGGGCAAGCTACTTTTCTAGGATCGACTTGAGGTCAGGCTATCATCAGTTGAAGGTCAAGGATGAAGATGTGCACAAGACTGCATTTAGGACTCGTTATGGTCATTACGAGTTTCTAGTGATGCCTTTTGGGCTCACTAATGCACCGGCCGCATTCATGGATCTCATGAATCGCGTCTGCAAGCCTTATTTGGATAAATTCGTCATCGTCTTTATTGACGACATCCTTATTTACTCGAAGAACCAAGCTGACCACGAGAAACACCTTCGTTGTATTCTCAAACTTCTACATCATGAGAAACTATATGCCAAATTCTCGAAGTGCGAATTTTGGCTTCGAGAAGTCCAATTCCTTGGACATGTGGTAAGTGAGCGTGGTATCCAAGTGGATCCCGCTAAGGTAGAAGCAGTTATGAATTGGCAAGAGCCAAAGACGCCTACTGAGATTCGTAGCTTCCTGGGTTTAGCAGGATATTATAGGCGTTTCATCGAAAACTTCTCAAGGATTGCTGCGCCCCTGACTTCGTTGACATGTAAGAAGGTTAAGTTTGATTGGGGCCCTAAGCAGCAGGAATCCTTTGACATTCTTAAGAAAAAGTTGAGCAATGCACCAGTGTTAACATTGCCCGATGGTATAGAATAATTTGTGGTGTATTGTGATGCGTCACACACTGGTATGGGCTGTGTACTCATGCAGAAAGGCAAGGTTATTGCCTACGCTTCACGACAGCTAAAGGTGCACGAGAAGAACTACACCACCCATGACTTGGAACTGGGTGCCGTTGTATTTGCATTAAAGCTATGGAGGCATTACTTATATGGAACCAAGTGTGTGATCTATTCAGATCACAAGAGCCTTCAACACTTGTTCAATCAGAAGGACTTGAACATAAGGCAGCGACGATGGATGGAAACTATAAATGATTATGATTGTGAGATAAAATACCATCCAGGCAAGGCAAATGTAGTTGCTGACGCCTTAAGCAGAAAAGAAAGAGTAAAGCCGATAAGGATCAATGCCAAGCGCATTGAAATCAGGAATAATTTGAACGAAAGGGTGTTAGCTGCACAGAAGGAAGCTGTGTTGGAAGCTAACTATCCTGAAGAAAAGCTAGGAGTAACTGAAGAGCAGTTATCCTATGACAAGGACGGAATGCTAAGATTGAATGGACGAATATGGGTTCCCATTTTTGGAGGACTTCGAGATGTTATCCTCCAGGAAGCCCACAGTTCCAAATATTCTGTTCATCCTGGAGCCGATAAGATGTACCAGGATCTAAAGGCAAACTACTGGTGGATTGGTTTGAAAAAGTCTGTAGCTGCCTATGTAGCAAAATGTTTGACGTGTGCGCAAGTCAAGGCTGAGCACCAGAAGCCGTCAGGTTTGCTTCAACAACCTGAAATTCCCACATGGAAATGGGAGATGGTGACGATGGATTTCATCACCAAGTTGCCAAAGACGAGGAAGGGAAATGATACTATATGGGTCATAGTAGATAGACTGACTAAGTCAGCACATTTCCTACCCATAAAGGAAACTTACAGCTCTGACATGTTAGCTCAATTATACGTAGATAAGATCGTAGCTCTACATGGTGTACCATTGTCAATTATCTCTGACCGAGATACGAGATACACCTCTCATTTTTGGGAAGTTTCGAATAGTCTTTAGGCACGCGCTTAAATTTTAGTACGGCTTACCACCCACAGACAGACGGACAGAGTGAGCGTACCATCCAAACATTGGAAGACATGCTTCGTGCATGTGTGATTGATTTAGGTGGCAGTTGGGATAAGCACCTACCATTGATCGAGTTCTCCTATAATAATAGGTACCATACTAGTATTAAGGCTGCGCCTTTTGAGGCATTATATGGTAGAAAATGCAGAACACCTATCTGTTGGGCAGAAGTAGGAGAAGTTCAATTATCAGGACCAGATTTGGTCTTTGAAACAACGGACAAGATTGTCCAGATTCGCGATCGCCTGAAAGCTGCCAGGGATAGGCAAAAAAGTTATGCGGATCCAAAGCGTAAGTCTTTTCACTTCGAAGTAGGTGACAAGGTATTGCTTAAAGTATCACCCTGGAAGGGGGTGATGCGATTTGGTAAGAAAGGCAAGCTAAGCCCGAGATACATAGGACCTTTCGAGGTTATCGAACATGTCGGGTTAGTTGCTTACAAGTTAAACTTGCCTGAAGAGCTTAGTGCTATACATAATGTTTTTCACATCTGTAATCTAAAGAAGTGTTTCGCTGATGAATCACTGGTCATACCGCATACGGATGTGCATATAGATGAAAGCTTGAAATTTGTGGAGAAACCATTGTCGATTGAGGATCGACAGGTGAAGAAGCTTCGAAGGAAGCATGTGCCTATTGTTAAGGTCAAATGGGATGCCCGTAGAGGTCCCGAATACACATGGGAGGTAGAATCCACGATGAAAGAAAAATACCCTCATTTGTATCAGTAAATCTCAAGGTCGAGATTTCTTTTAAGGGGGTGAGGATGTAACACCTCGAAAATTTACGTCCAATAATGTACTGACACGTGTCATAGGCTTTGAATATGTGAAAACATACTTTAGAGGGACTAAAGTTGACAAACAGTGAAACTATGTGAATATAAGGGTCCAAAGTGTCAACAATGGATAAATAGGCCCTACAATAACCCTACATGGTGTTTATAATCCTAAATGAATAAATCATGGATCATACGAAGCGGAAAATGAAAGAAAGTGAGGAATTACAAACTACAGGGGCTAAATGTGTCAACATGTTGAAAGTATACCTCTGAGTGATCTTTTGGCAAACCCGAAGCTTTGTAATGATAAAATATACTCACTATAATATGTGGTAAAAATTTCATAAAGTTTCGTGATCGTATGAGAAAGTTATGATCAAAACCGTGCACGAAGGGTTAAATGCGTTAACGTTGAATTTCGTGACTTTTCGGGTAAGCACAAAGTTAACCAAGGACTTTACCATGTTTGTAAATGTCCCAAGGTACTTAAAAATCAGGTTTTAGGGTCTAATGTGCAAGAAAAGTAGCCAAAACCACGTTTCAAAGGACCAAGGACCAAATTGTAAATGTTAGAAACTTGTTTAGCTGGTTATGCACTTGTACGCGGCCCGCGTAAGGCCTCTCGCGGCCCGCCTACAAGTCACCAGCGAACAAAAACGCGCAGATGGCAGTTGCAGGCCTGTTTTCGATGGTTAACAGCTGTTGCTCGATACCTGGGGCTCTCCAATGGTTTTACATGCATATAGGGGCACTTGGACTGATCTTATAACATGCATAGACCCTTGTGGCATGATCTTGAATGATCAAAAGTGATATTTAAGAACACCCATTGTTGCAACCATTTCACATTCTCTTGCAAGACCACTTCTGGAGCTTCTCTGATCAACCTCAGGCTTTCTAGTGATCTCTAAGCATAATTAGGACTCTTGTAAGTATTCCTAACCCTCTCTAATTCGTTCTAGCTTAGTTAATTAATCAAAAGTCAAACCATCGTAATTTAAGTTTGACTTTAAGATTAAAAGAAATTTGCTCAGTCATTTCTCGAATTGAAAGTACCTACAAGTAGGTATTTATGTGGGTAACAAACCCTTAAAAGGGTATTTTCAGATTCCCACTCTAACTATGCTAATTGTCGAGTCAAAACATACTTTAAAAAGTCAACAGAATGATTATTTGCAAGTTTAAGCATAATTGGCAATGTAGGGTACATGCAACCTGTTTGATCATTAAAATAACATGGTAATTAATGTAAGAACATGTCTCAACATGTTCAACTCGACAATTTTCAGTTTAAACCCGGATCGGACCCGAAAGTCGCATAATTTGACTCTTGCTTTGACTATCAGTTCTGATCCGTTTATGCATGTTTGAGATCTGCCTTAGAGCTTATTTTGGACCAAGTTTCATATAAGTATAACTCTCTGAGATTTTACAACTTGGTTCAATACTTATCCGATTCATATGCATGTTTCCGATTTATGCTTAAATGTTGACTATTATGCCCTTTTGACTATAAAACGTGATTTTTGAAAAAGTGAAAGAGTAGAACATTTTTTACTGATTTATAAACTTGCACCTAAAATTTGATATCAGTTTGAGGTCTAGATTAAGAGTTATGCTCATTTGCGTAATTTGAAAGCTTTATGTTAATTAAATGGCGTAATTAACGTATAACCCATTTAAACCCACCTTTTGATATCAAACTTTTTACCCACTGATGTAATATATTATTTTTGGATTTTTAAATATTTTTATTTAATTTTTGGCTGAGCATAACATAGGTCTCTAAGTTTAATTCGGTTAATACCGATTTTGCCCTTTTTAGCCATAAAATGAGTTTTACAAATCCTTTTGACCCCAAACCTTTTTCTACTGATTTCATTTGTTAAATAAAATATTTTGAGCATTCTGGAATTATAAAAATGTCAGCTTTCTTTTAAAAACCCGGAAATGGCTCCAAATCGCCTTTTTAAGCGTTTTTAACGCATAGTATGTACTATAACCATATTAAACATAAAGGTTGATACCTACTGATGTTTTTAGTATATTTTTATATAATAACAGTAAGTAAAAGTTTTTGAACTCAGGTTTCCAGTTTTGACCTTTTTAGCCCTTGTGAAATTACCAAAATACCCCTAAGGTGCATAGTTTGGTTTTAAATGATAAATTTCACATATGGGTCATACCCTACTGTTATAACATGTTAAATTAAGTATATTTACTGTATAAACCAGACCTGTAACTCAGATTTCTAATTTAACTCTTTTATAATCTTTTAAATGACCAAAATGCCCTTATGAGGCATAATTTGTGTTTAAATTCGTTTGGGGCATAATAGAAGGTATCTTACTGATATTATAACATATTTAGAGCATATTAACTCAGGGAACTTGCATATGACTCTTATGGTTACCCGTGACGCCCTTTTCGCGTTCGGTTCGGTTTATGTAACTAGTTTGCATAAATTGACCGAGACGGGTCAAACCTTATCATTTTTGTCTCAAAATCCAGAATGTATTTAGTATACCCATATTATACAAGTCTTCAAACTTGTCGGGTCTAAATCACATCCTATCCGGTCTTCGCTTAATCGTGCGTTTGAACCGTATCGTCCTTAAAACTAACCGGTCTAAGCTTAGGCTTAAATAAAGACCCGTTAGAAATCTAATAGGTTATTATAAACCTTTGTTCCAGAATAGAAGCACCAGTAAAAGCTACCTTCACTCGCTAATTGAGATTTATACTTACAAAGGTAAATACTTTTAACTTATTTTCCCTATACGGGCTTGGGGTACGGTATATAAAATATCGCTTGGTCCGGCATTGAATTCTTAATCCAATAGAGGTTAATTTATTGATATGCTATGTTTTGAATGTGTTTTGTTTGCTTAAAGCCTTTGGGGGGTTAATGACCATGTCCCGAATATCCTTGGCATCATCTTACGAGATGGCCACGACCCGAGCACGGGGTGTAGGCGTACACCTGTCTGTGTATAACTCAATATTGTGGTGTGTCTATTAATCCTTTACCCGGTCTACGGATCAGGCTACTGAACGCATAAGTAACATGTAAATCCCTTACAAGATTATATTACATAATTATCCCAAGTTATAAAAAGGTTTTGTGCCACGTGCATTCAAATCAATTTTCAACCCTTTTCAAAATGAGTCAGTTAAATTGTATTTACCAGTGTAAACTGACCTAATTTTTCCAAAAGGTTAAGTGCAGGTACTACTCGTACTAGGCTGGCTGTCTTCTAAAGCGTCCACAATAAGTCTCGCAAGCTTGGATGTCAAATAAACTGTTGAACAATATCTTCTTTTATTTTGATCCGCCTGTGGATCCATTTCAACTACTCGTGATATTAAATATTACATTTTATTTAAAGTTGAAATGAATCTATCTTTGCTTCCGCTGTGCATTTATATATTGTGTTGTTTGTCTATGATAATACCAACTACGTCACGATACTCCCCACCGGACCCACCGGTGACACGTGGAAAATAGGGGTGTGACAGGGAACCATGACTAGCTCAGAAAAAGTGAAACAATGTGTTTAACAATATTTTTGTGTTCCGGGGAGTGTCTGGTTGCTCGGTTAAATACCGTTCCTTTAAAGTGTCTAATTATATCGTAAAGTGTCCTTTATGTATCTTTTAGTGACCCTTTTAATTCCCATCACTTAGGAAAGCATAATTCTGCCATATTTTTGCAAGTGACTAGCATGTTTATATGCTGACTTTTATTAATAAATGCAGAATTTTGCATTTAAGTGGGTTTTAGGCACTTTCCGGCACCTTCCGGCACCTAAGCTGTCACCTAGTGACGCAGTCTTTTGGTCCTTACGTCCCTACACTCCATACTAGTGTAGTACCTTGTCCCTGGCTCATACTGGGCCTCAATATATTGTCTGTCTATGTGCTGGCATTGTCAGCATGTTTCTGAGTTATCCGCTCACTGTGCTAACTGTGCTTTGTGCATCAAGTTTGTCACTAAAGGTTGTATGTAATAAATGGAGTGACAGTATGAAATGTGATGCATATGTATGTATGTATGTAATAGAAATCAGGAAGTAGTTTATTCATCAGTTGTAATTTAGCACAATCATTAAGCACAAATTTAATATTAATTAATTGTACGGATGCATGCAAATTTGACAGTTGTCACAAGACGGAATCATCATCGGCATTTTTTATCCACATCAGGTTACTAAACCATTTTTTCATCCTTAAATCACAGAAATGGGTATTCAAAATCCCACACATTCTAAAACCGTTTTTTAATAATTAAAATACATAAATCAAGAGAAAGAAAGAGATTGAGGATGAACATGATCAGAAGCATGATGGTTTTGTTTTCTATCATACACTATGGGACTGGAACATGTTACACTCGGTATCCAACCTCAATGTCATCATTGCAATCTTGTCCTACATTCTGAGCAGCCTTAGGTAGAAGCGAAAAGAGATGTGATAGAACGTAAACAATTGAATGACTAGTAGTTATGGTTGGGTCTATTTAGCACATGATGGTTGAAAACTATTTATCGTCATTGATTTGGTTGATTTTTTTTCCAATATACGTTGTATGTTAGGGTATTCAGCGCGGTCATCACGACACCCATGGGAGATGATGTGACAGCATAGCTACAGAATGGACATCACACCACAATAGCATGAGTACTTGCTGTGAGTGTAGTCATGTAGAAATAAATTTTGAATGGTTTCTTCAGTAATATTTTAGTTATTAGTTGATTTGATTTTTCTTTAATTGCTTGTGCTCTTTAGCTCTTAAAAAAAAACAAAATCTAAATAATGTCGTTTAATTTTGTTTTTGTGAATATTAATGATGTAAACATTATTGAAAACTGATTTGGTTTCAAAATAAAGTATTATTTTATCTCGTTAGGGGCTTTAACATGTACTTGTATGGGTAGCTTTGATGGAAGTTTTCACACTTCAACGACCATGATGAGTAGATATTAAATTTATGTTTTTGTATTCTACATTTGCCTTAATTAGTTAGAGAGTTTAACTAGAGTAAACTGCAATTTGCGTCCTTTGGTATATCCATGCCAAATTCTTGTGCTCTATAGATCTCTAAAAGTATAAATTTCCTTCTTGAGTCCTTTTGTCTGCCTTTAATCATCAAATTTAACCATTTTAGAAATAACAATGTAAAACCAATAGAAGTTTAGCCTTCTTTCACCAATCACTCTATCTCACCAATTGCCAAAATTCCCTTTGATTTTCACTTTTTCTATTATATATGCAATTTCTTTAGTCGAATACATAATTCCAAAGTGGAAAGATGAGTCATGCGACAATGAAATGCGTTTTTTTAAAATATATGTGTTTCTTTTTGTCTTTTAACAGAGATATATCATGTATGGATTAATACGAACAATTTAATTACTTTTTTTATATTTGTTAGTGTGATTAGGTATGAAATTATTTATTAATACAAAACAATTTACGCAAATTTTTATAATGTATATTTTAGTGATGCTTACATTTTATATTATTTCTCCTTTGATGTAAGTGGGGATTATCAGTGGAGTTTTCTAACTATTTTCTCTGAAAGGGACCTCTATTATACAATGGTGAGTATACAAACACAAATCGATTGCCAAAATAAAATCAATTAATTTTCTCCTTCGTTATCATATAGGTAGTTACTTTAGTCGCATAAGTAATTTTAAAGTGGGAAGATGAGTCATTGCCACTCTTAAGTAGCTATGGTGTTTTACGGTAACGGTTTATTTGGTTTTGACTTTTTTTGGTATAACCGAATCGATCCGAATTAGATGTATGTATAATCAAAATGTGTTCATCTGTTTAAACCGACTTATTCAGTTTGGCTATTCAATTAAACCAGTTATTATGTAGTTTATTTAGCAAAATTAGTGAAACCGACAACCCAACCAAAAAAACCGAAAAAGCAATTCACTTTATTTTTTCTGCTATGAATATACTCAATTTTTGTTTTTTTTTATTTTTGTTCAAGGGATAAATTCGTGAGTGCATTTGTTTTCTATATATATATATATATATAGAGAGAGAGAGAGAGGCCGGTTAACGTACAAATGCGCTTATCGTACATTACGTACGCTACAATCTCAGCCGTCAGATCATCTTCCCGCATTGAAAATCGCATGTGAAATTGAATTACCACATGCGAAATTGTTACCAACATTATCACATGCGAAATTGAATTACCACATGCGAAATTGTTACAAAAAAAACAACCTGCTATTTCATCAAAATTATCACATGCGAAATTGAATTACCACATGCGAAATTGTTACAAAAAAACAACCTTCTATTTCATCAAAATTATCACATGCGAAATTGAATTACCACATGCGAAATTGTTACAAAAAAACAATCTTCTATTTCATCAAAATTATCACATGCGAAATTGAATTACCACATGCGAAATTGTTACAAAAAAACACCTGCTATTTCATCAAAATTATCACATGCGAAATTATTACAAAAAAAAACAACATGCGATTTTCATTGCGGGAAGATGATCTGACGGCTGAGATTGGCGCGTACGTAATGTACGATAAGGGCATTTGTATAGTACTCTTTACCTATATATATATATATATATATATATATATATATATATATATATATATATATATATATATATATATATATATGTGTGTGTGTGTGTGTGTGTGTGTGTGTGTGTGTGTGTGCGCGTTTCTTTTAGTCTTGAATAAAAAAATATATTAAATAACGTATGGATTAGTGGTTGAGGGAATTAATTAGTTCTATAATAAAAAGTTATGGTTCCTTTTGTTCAAGTACTGGGGATCATGATGAGTGTGCTTCAAAGAATTCTCTACTCAGCTTAATATATATAAAAGAAATGAGGTAGTGGTGGAGTGGTCGGGGAAGGACTTGATGTTCTTTGTGACCCAAGTTCGACTCCCACTCTCCCTATTATTTTCTGCGGCATCCAGGTGAAGGGCGAATATGGGTGGAGCCAGTTCGTCTTAGATGGGAGGCGAGGTTTTACCGATTATTTCACTGTCGTGCCTTGGGGCGGGTGGAGATCGGGTTCCTAAGCATCTGGCAGATCCAAGGGGCTGGCGGCGGTCGAGTAGTCGACCTTGGCCACAACGCCCGGTGTCATGGTTGGCTTTGGTTGGCTGGTCTAATATAGCCGTTGGGGCTAGCCGTGTCGAGCAAAAAAATAAAAAAAACAAAACAAAATCATAATGGCTGGCGTGGCCAACCGAGGCCACGCCACACCACACCCCTTGTTTTTTAATAATACCTTATGGATCTCACACTCGCCACGTATCAAGCAATGCCCCCAACCCAAGCCCCTCCACACCCCATTGTCTTAGAAAGGCGTTTTTTTTTCGGGGAAGACCGACGGATCATTCTGCATGGGAAATGAGATTACAAATGTGTTTATTTTAAAGAGATTTTTACATATTTCCCCCTCCTAAGCCTCCTTATTACGTATTTCCCCAAACCATAAAATTAATTACATATTTCCCCTCCCTAACTCATATATATTACATATTTCCCCTTTTCTTTTGAATGACTCTTATTTATGACTATTTTACCCTTAATGACTTATTAAATGAATATTTACATATTTCTCCATTCTAATATGTAAAATCAATTACATATTTACCCAGATTATGTAGTATCATCTCGATTCTTCTACTTATCTCTAACCACACTTGCAACCTCTTCATTCAAATCAACAAAGTCATACGAGTGTGACATTTTTGAAAGCCAAAACAATAATATGATACAAATCATTTAATATAACTTTTATAATCAATTCTTCAAATAAATCCATAAATTCTTATTTCACACTCCTGCAAAAGATATATAAACATGAAGTTCACATTCACAACTAACTTTTTAAAGCCTTTGAAATTATAAGGCCCAAAGCCCTTCCTTAAACACTAAAATCTAAAACACTATTTAACTCCCTAAGCTAAAGTTGCTGATTAGCACATGATGGATACCCTAAGCTAAATATAAAATGGTAACTTGCAATTATTAAAAAGTTTTAAGCTGGCCGGAGATAATGATATTCGAACAATACAAGACATCCAATGAAAACACTTACATTGTTTGGTCCTAATCTCTAATGTCACAATGCACACAAACATAAGCAAAATTTTACTGAGGATGTTTTCAATACTAGCGTTACTCACTTGAGTTCTTAGTCTAGGCTTGCGGGAAGTCAACGGTGAATTCAAATTCAGACCGGGGAAAAGAACTGTTGTTGCTAAAGATAGATATTATCTCAAAATTTTAATGACTATTTTTTCAATAACATGCGCCATGCATGAAACTATTGAAGCAGGCACATAAGGTTAGGGTTGCAAACAAATCGAACAAACACAAACAAGACCTTGTTCGTGTTCGTTAGTTAAGAAATATATGTGTTCACGAACTGTTCATGAACATTTACCAAACTAGATTTATCACAAAATAGGCATCACTTACAATTGCCACACATTCAGAACTACAAGGCTTGAAATTGCATACAAAATCACCGCTAATGATATATAATGGGATTAAATATGTTTCATTTGGATAAGACTGATGACAAGAATGATTTCGGGTTAATATGCATGCACTTCTAGAAGACCAAAATTAAGCTAGTATAATTGTAATTCTTTAATTTTCTATAATGTTTATCTTGATTTTATATCAATTTGAAGCTATGAAGAATTTTCCTCTTTGATTCCTTGAATCTCAACATGTTTGAGTCAAATTGGGTCTCCAAATGGAAATTAAATCGAAATACAAGGTAAACGGTCAACAAGCTGCACCGCTAAAATCTGTGATCAGACACGCATTGCTTTTTGTCCCAACTTATCAGCATAATATTATAAGTGACTCAAGCGTCAATCGACCACCAAAGTCTTTTTTTCAACTGAAATATTATAAATTGACCATTGATTGGTATTTTTTTTGTATTATAAGTGCCAATCGACCACCCAAAAGTCTTTTTTTTTGAAATATTATAACTTGACCATTGACGGGTCATTTTTTGTATTGTGAAACCATTGAAAACTTCCTTGTTTTCAAATGATTTTTTATTAGACCATGCGTAGTGGGCGTTATTTTTTCAAAAGTTGCCACCAAACACGCCCAATCACACCCCCTGGGCATTATTGGGCGTTATTGATCAATTTCCCCCCCTAGGCGTTTTTTAAATAACGCTTGTTCCAAATTTGAAGCACCAATCACATTTAATCTTCCTTTTTCTTGGCCAATAGTTTTTTTTTGTTGGGTTTTTTATTTTTATTTAATTCTCTACACCCTTTTAATATAATGCCAACATCCCCACTACACCCATTTTAGAAAAACGCCCAATAATGCCCCTTGCTGACTGTACTGCCACATGACGGAAAACCCCAAGGGTGCGGGCATTATTCACCCTTACCACTACGCATTACACTATTTGTTTTAATGTTTTCTGAGTAGCAGGTAATTAGAAACATAAAAGAATTAAATTATTTGTGTAGTAGGTAAATAGAAACTTAAAAGAGTGTAGTAGGTAATTAGAAACTTAAAAGAATTAAATTATTTGTGTAGTAGGTAACTAGAAACTTAAAAGAATTAAATTATTATGACTTGTGAGTTTATTATATTAGTTTTTAAAAGATATTTTTTTATTAGTTTTAACAATTTATAATTTAAGAAATACAAAGACATTTTAAAAGAAAGCCATCCAGAACTTTTGTCTTCAAATTGTATTCTCGTGATCTTTCATGGATCCGTAATGATAACCAGTCTTGTCTTTAATCACCTAAAAAAGATGAAACTAAAAGAACATATATCATCGACTTGAGATTCACGTCGTCAAGTAGTGATGATTTTTACACAATAAATGGTTAGTGGTAGCATATGACTTAATATCATATGTCAATCACTAAAAAATAGGCAGTTACGTTTACTATTTATTTGAGCTACAACAATTCTCTTAATTGTAACGGATGAAATGTGTCAAAAAGTATACATTTTATTTAAAAGAGTAAACTGCCATTTTGGTCTCTGTGGTTTGGGCAGTTTTGTCATTTTAGTCCAAATCTCAAACTTTTTAAATCTGGGTTCCTGTGGTTTGCATTATTTTGTTGCCATTTTAGTCCAAAATTCAAAAACCTCATTTTTTTAACTGTTGCAACCTCCTATTTTGTCTTTTAGTTCAGGGGCATTTTGGTCATTTTGCTTTTCATTTAACATTTTCATCTTCCTAAAATAAATCATCATCATCATAAAAACCTGATCAACTCACTCTCTCTTCTCTCTCTCTCTATAGCACCACCACCACCACCGCCACCTCCTCCCTCTCTCTCTCTCTAGCACCACCACCACCGCCACCTCCTCCCCCTTCTCACCACCGCCACTCCGGCGTCGTCCCATCCAACAGTCACACCCGTATGTTCAGGAGATCAGAGAGAGAGAGAGAGGAGAGAGAAAGGAACTCCGATGACTCTCTCTCTCTAAAACCTGCATCATCCCCACCACCACCATCCCACTGCCGCCAACACCACCATCCCCGTGAACTCTCTCTCTAAAACCTGCACACACACACTATCTCTTTCTCTCTCCAAACACCCATCTCTCTCTTCTCTCTCTCTCTCTCCTAACAAACTTTAGGCGGTTAAATCTGTTCCAACAAACTTTACCAGGCTTTAGATCTCACACCTATTTCTAGATCTAGAATACAGATATGGATTCATCTACTTCAGATCATAATCCTCACAGTACCGATCCAGATGAAGATGTAGATCCATCGATTGACTCGATTAGCAATGGATTCAACAAGCAAATTGACCTTGATTCGGATCATGCACAAGAAGCTCACGATAATGATGATGATGATTTTACGTTTATGTTGATAGGCAACGATGTTGATGAAGATAATTACGATGAAAAAGTGTTTGAAAACAGTAAGATCCGGCCGGTTTTTCCGTTATTTGATCAGAATTTGTTGTTAGATGGTGAGTATCATATTGAAGAGATAGACCAGTTACCGGTTTTTCCATCATCTAAACAGTCGGAACACGAGGACGACAACGGCAACGCTATCGGACCGTACTGCGCGTGGTCTAAAGACACAGCCAGAGAGAGGAGATGAAGGTGGGGTCGGATTTGGTGGTTATTCGGTGGCGATGGTGGTCACAGATGGCGGTGGTAGCCATGGTTGGGGTGGTGTTTGTTACAGAGAGAGAGAGAGATGATGTTGGGTTGCGGCGATGGTGGTGATCCATTTGGAAGAAATAGGGTCAAAGGAGAAAAGTGGGATGGGAGTGAGAAATGGATGAAGATGATGATGAACAGGTGATTTCGTTGAAAAGGGGGAAAGAAGAAAGGGGGTGGGGGTGGGGGTGGGGGTGGGAGTGGGGTGGGTAGGTTGGCAAGTAGGCAAAATGACCAAAATACCCTTTAGAAAAGGACAAAAAATCAGGCCTTTTTTTTTTTAAATCTGAGCTGACTTTGCTTTTGGACTAAAATGGCAACAAAATGCAAACCACAGGGACCCAGATGTAAAAAATTTGAGAGTTGGACTAAAATGGTAAAAGTGCTCAAACCACAGGGACCAAAATGGCAGTTTACTCTTTAAATTTTGTTACTTTTATTTATTCCATTAAACATATTTCTTAAAGTTAGTGTGGCACGTGTCACAAAGATTCCATCCATGAAACCATTGGTTATTAGTTTCACTGGTAGAACACTCCTCTCGATTGCATAACCTTTTGCTCTACACATTCCAGATCTCAAATGGTTATACTCTTAACAGGGGCGAAGTATTGGGGTGGCCGCCCGACCTCCCGAACTTTTCACTTAGTAGTGTTATATATGTAATTTCCGTATAGAATTTTTTGGGTATAAACGTTTTCGACCCCTCGGTTCTATAGAAATTTTTAGGTATATACGTTTTCAAACCCCCCGGTCGTTCGGGTCAAGCTTCGCCACTGACTCTTAACAATCATTTGATATCTCTGTCCGGGTGATATGCGGAACACAAACCCGAATTTTGATATGCACACTAACACTAACCCTGTGTTCAAAAGCTGTAACTTTGGCTCCTAGTTGGTCAACTATGGTGCACCATGCCCCTGGTGTTGAGAATAACAAAACAAACAAGTCAGTCATGGGCAAACAATCAAGTAATATAGTATTACAAGTCATAATCAATGCATAGATAGTTTATTATTCATTGATGCTTACATTTGTAGGACAAATTAGTCTTCATAACCAATGTCTTCACGGGTCACAATCCATAAATATTTATATTTTAGTGATGCTTGTGTTTTGTTGTTTTTCTCCCTGAGTCCAAGTGGGGATCATGAAGAGTGGGCTTCCAATAATGTTATATTGGAGAGTACCTACTCAGGCAAATATAAAATAATAGATATGTATTTCTTCAATATTATAATAATTTGTTCAACATGTGTAGATTAGAAAGATTAACCATTCAGATGATGAAAAAAAGCTAAATATACTTGCATATATCACGAAAAAAACGTCACTAATAAATGACGACACCATTCGAAACTATAAGACTTGAAATTGCATTCAAGGTCACACTCCCAATGATGATGATATTAATTGGAGGTTTGATTTGGAGAAATTTGACGACAAGAATGATTTCTGGTTAAAACACATGCACTTCTAGGAGACCGTTGCAGTGCTAGGTGATAAGTAGAGACAAATTGGTCTAATCAAGAGAAGTCTATAATCATGGGAAAAAGTGTATCGTGCCAATATTCTTATTCTTGATTGAGTTAACCGGGGTGTTCTCGGGGAGGGGGGTCGGTGAGCGGGTTTGCCGCGCGGGCACACCGACACCGCTACCGACCCCATCGGTGACCGGTGAACAAGCCCTTTCGGGTATTAGTCACCGCACAGAATCCATGCTTTTTTTTACCGTTGTTCATCTCTACTGGCTCTATACCCATTATAACTTAAAAGAAAATAATTTGTTTTCATTATTTAATTCCTCTCTCACATTTCATTTTCTCATAACTTAAAAACATTCATAACCAAACTACAAACCTCATACACTATGGATAAACAAAACAAGGGTGATGCCAAGAAAAAAAAGGTTTGGCTAGTCGAGGATCGAGTTCAAACCTGAGGAGACGCGTCTTTTTTTTACTAGTTTTAGTTTATTGTGACTTTATTTATTTTAATTTAATGTAATGCCTTTTTTTTTATTTAATGCAATGTGTTTTTATTATACTGTAATTTTATTTTGTTTAAAAAATGTTTTAATTATTGATGCATAAATTTTAAAAATAAAAAAATAATAAAAAAAATGGACTCCACACGAAGGGAGCACCCCTAATGTTTGAGTGCAAAATGGGAAGTAGAGATGATTGGCTGTGGTGGAGAGTTTACCTCCCCCCCCCCCCCCCCACCCCCCGCACACACAGACACACACACACACACCAGGGAAGCACCCCTTACACCCTAAGAACTAGTTTGACCTCAACGATCAAACCTAAATAGACAAAAAGAAATATTTAACATGCAAAGTTTTATAAAACATTTTATATTATCTCATGAAAGGGAAGGATCCAATTTCAGAAGGTTGAACCGTCCTTTTAAGAACATCACACAAACAACAGAAGCATTTTATAGATTTAAAACAGGTTCAAAACAATACAATGGATACTTCATATCTCATTGAACTGGGTTTCATTAAAGCATTTCATCAAACAAATGGTGTGCATAGTAGGTTGACATAATCAATATGAACACAAAATGCACAAAATCTAATCAATATGAATGGTGTTGGCTGAGATGAAATAGAATCAAACAAATAATCGTTTATTGGGCCAAATCCACTGGCCAAAGGCCTACCTTTTTTCACTAACGGGCCGACTCTGTTCCCATTACTTGGGCCAAATCCACTGGCCAAAGGCCCCCATCCAAGAACACCCAACATAACGCAAATGAGTCAATTGCAAATAATATTGGCACCAACTACCACCTGCATCATCCAACACTAGATAATATTGGCAGAAAAACGGTATGTTGGGTTAATCTGTTGGTTTAACGGGTCATGGATCAACGGGTAAATGGGTCATCATCAGCTAATGGGTCATGGGTAATATTCTTTTTGCATGTGCTTTGTATTTTCTAAATAAATAGGTTTGGTTTTGTTCTTTTAATATTGTACTCTTTCTAACAAGTCACCCTCATTATAGCCAATTGTTTTGGGTACTTTGAACTTCCCATGGAAACACAAAGTGACACCATGAATATCAGCATGAACTTGAAGATGTAGTTATCAATTTCACAAGTGAAATCCAATCCCCTGGCCAATTGCATAATCTTTTTTGTCGAATCATGTACCCAAACTCTGTCGAAATCAATACACAGAACCGTTAATCGTTGGTATCTTTGCGTATTGTTCATTCTCTCGCTCGGTTTGTGTCGTAGCTTGGATTCCGCACTCGCTACGGCATCCGAAACATGAAATCATCGTTGTCCGACGATCAGTATCGAGACTTACACAGAGAATCTCCATTAAACTAAAATATTAGAAATCACCCATAATAATAATTATCACTATTATGTTTTGTTTTTTAGTATTTTGACCAACACCAATTCTAAAGTTGATGAAACTTTTAAGTAAAAAATTAATAAGTAATTCCATATTAAATTCGCTTTTAAAATTAATAATTAAGATTTACAAAACTTAACCATTAATTATGTATTTAAAAATTCCAAACTTTCTAGAAAAAAATTAAGAGTTCAACCGGCTTGGAAACATATAAATACTTCAACGTATTTATAATCCTTTAGATAAATTCAGAATATTTATAATCGTTTAGATAAATATTTTTGAAAAAAAAGACATTTATCTCAAAGTATTATCTTTAAGAAAAAAAAGTATTTATAATTAAGTAGGATAAAATTTAATATTAATTACTATTTAATTAAGATAAGTATTAAATAGAGGCGGGAAAACAAAAAATTAGATGTCTCCAACGATGAATGACACGTGTCACACATCGATTTACTTTATTATATAGTATAGATATAGATATAATATATATATATATATATATATATATATATATATATATGGAAAGATAGATAGATGTATATGTTGGGGAAGTTTCAAATGAAAACCACTAGTTATTGTGAAAACTCGAAAACTAATTAAAGAAGCCAAAAAAACATACCCATTTTTTTTGTATACCAATTTTCGCCATTTTTTATATATAAAAAAATTTTCAAAAAAAAAAAATTGTAGTGCACATGTGTAACACTACACATGTGTATGTGTACTACAATTTTTTTTTTGAAAAAAAAGTTTTTTTATATAAAAAAACCTGCGATTTTTATAAAAAAATTGAAAAAAAAATTTTTTTTTTTTGTGTTTTTTAGCCTTTTTTATTTAGTTTTCGAGTTTTCACAATAAAAGTGGTTTTCATTTGAACCATTCCCTATATATGTTTTGGTTTCTGATTAAAAGGAGTACTATTATATCACGTATGGATTAATACAAACAAATTTACTATTATATATATATATATATATATATAAGTGTCCGCTAAAATGAGAACCACACCGCGCCCCGGATCAAGTAGTTCTCACGTGTAACGCCCCAAAATTCGAATTATTAAATGTGCTAGTATGTCTCCATGTTTGATAAAAAAAGGAATGTAATAACCAGGTTATTAAACCTAGTTAAATGCTTAGCGAAACAATCGAGGGAATGAATAGGATAACTATTATGAGTAAGTATGAGGGACCAAAGTTGAAAAAAAGGGAAAGTTAGGTTTAAAAACAAAACAAACACACACACAACACACACATCGTGTGTGTTCTAGATCGATCAGGGGAACTCCCCATGAGCCAAACCCTACTTCTAACATAATCATCAAATTCAAATTGAGGAGTCAAACGAAGCTCAAATTCGTAACCGAACATGAATTAATGATCACCTTCATAAGGAGATCATAAGGTATGCCTTAAAACCTAGATTGGTGAAAGTTGAAAGTTGAGTCAAGTAGGTTACTTGTAAATAAATGGTTGGGTTATGATCCAAACATGAAATTGAGTGTTTGTGTGTGCTTAATCTTGTTAGATATGATGAAATTATAAGGTAGTTGTGATTAGGTCACTTGTAAGTGATTGAAAAAGTAGATTATGAAGTGGGTTTTGATTATATGAGAAAGTTAATGATATACTAGTGTTAAGAATCATCATACATGTCAGCAATAGGAAGATACTCGAACAGTTTGTGAATTCGGGTAGATGCTCATACTTGCGGTAGTAGGGGTTTCGTACAATATGATGAAAATGATGATATGTTTATGTTAAACGATGTTTGAAATCATCATATGTGTGTGAATGTTTAAGAATTTGGTTAAGATTTGATAGATTAGCATGTTATAAGATCGAATGATAAATGATAGTTTGACGCCTGACGAGCTAGGTAAAAGCTCAGAGAAGAAGCGGGTCAAATGGAATGTATACGCATGGGGAAGCATATATGGAGTCAAGGTAAGTAAATCTTACACCCTTTTTGTAGGATACCTATTCATTGTATGAATTACGAACAAGTTAGGTTACTATATGAAATATGATGTTCCGACACGTATTGATATAGGTCGGAACAACGAACAATGATAAGAAACTATGTACGATGGTTAAGAAGGGTTAATTGGGTATTATGGTAATTGATTTCGAGTTAACGAAAGAAACATGCTACATGAATGGGATGATGAATAATTAACAATTCGTGAGGGCGAAATGGTCATTTAGACCAAGCAGGTCGATTGGTGATGGAATCACCATCGACAATGTCGACTAATGATTTCTTGTCAAGTGTTATGATCACAGGGTGAATAGCGAAAGAAATTATGTTGCCATTAATTAGCGACTTAGTTGATGAGATATTAAAATGGGTCATAACCTTGACCCGAGCCAGGTATGTGTGATTGTGGTTATAGATAGAATGTTTGATTTGGTCGAATATGTATTGAAGCTCCTTGTCGTAAAAGACAGGACTAAGTGGACCAAAATGCCCTCGTATGATAAACCGGGCAAACGACCCTTAGGGGTTGGTTGTAAGTAAGTTTTTAGATCTAGTAAGTTCATTGAAAAATGTAAAAGGTAAAGGTATAGACCCTGTTGGCGTAAACGCTTTGTATTGAGTCTTTTACGTAAATTGACAAACCGAAGGATTGAGTTCGGAATGAATAGGTTTACTTTGTTAAATCCACCACAAACGAAGTGTGGTGTAAGTTAAGTTGATGTTTTAGCGCGGATATAAGATGTAGGAAAAGGGAAGCGAAATTTAAGTGTATAGTGCTTAAATCCTTAAACGGGTCAAAATAAGTTTACACGTGAAATAAATAATGGGCGCATAAACTTCATGAATAAGGCCCCGGATATTAGGAAATATTTATGGTTGTGAAGTTAGTGTGGAAGCGGTGTTAATTAAACAAGTTTGATGTTTAAAACATGAACGAGTCAATTAAGTCAAACAAATGATTTTTTTAAGCCGTAAGCGTAAGTTAAGGATTTCCTTAATCTGGATGTGGGATTTTAGGTCCACATGATAGAGGACCAAATTACGATCGTGTAGGAAGAAACGGGAGGTTAAACGGGTAAACAAGTTGAAAGTTATGCGCGTTTTAGTGCGTACGGACGACGAAACGAACCTGCAGAAAAATGCAATTTCTAGAGGGCGTCGCCGACGGGCTTAGGGGCGCCGCTGACGGGCTCTAGAAAGTCAGTTTTTGGCTGACGGGTTATTTGACTGCCTGCGGAGGTTTTTGGCTACAGGTAATTGCAAGGGCCGTCGCCGACGCCCTCCCCAAGTCCAAAAATCTAAAAATTTGTATTTAAGTTGATTTATGTATCGTAGGCTTCGGTTTGTTATCAGTGGACTACGACGGGCCTTCCAAACATGATTTTGAGGGTTCCTTAGATGTTTATGGGCTATAAATCTAAGTCTAAGTCCCATGTGATTAACGTGTGAGTATGTAAGAGGTATACAAGATCTTGTACGTGTATAAAGATGTGTATTTGTGTATATATGAAGGTACGCATGATTGTATGCATGTATGTAAAGACGTAGGAATGTATGTACGTATGCAAATGTGTATTCATGTATATATGAAGATACGTATGATTGTATGCATGTATGTAAAGACGTAGGAATGTATGTACGTATGCAGATGTGTATTCATGTATATATGAAGATACGTATGATTGCATGCATGTATGTAAAGACGTAGGAATGTATGTACGTATGCAGATGTGTACCTATGTATATATGAAGATACGTATGATTGTACGCAAGTATGTAAAGACGTAGGAATGTATGTACGTATGCAGATGTGTATTTATGTATATATGAAGATACGTATGACTGTATGCATGTATGTAGGGACGTAGGAAGTAGGTACGTATTTAGAAATGTATTTACGTATATATGAAGATTCGTATGCGTGTATGCATGTATGTAGAAAGGTATGGATGTATGTACGTATGTAGATGAGTATGTATGTATGTATGTAAGTATATATGTAAGTATGATTTTGGATACGTTGAGTGTTAACAATATTAATAGTGTGCCTTGAGAACGAAGAATTATGCAGGTATATTATTGAAGGCTCACCAGGGAATAGATATGCGGATGAAATGCTTAAAGTTAGAGATATAGCTGAATGGAAAGTGTGCATGTATGAATCTTGTTTATATGTACTAAGTGTTCTAATGTTAAAAATGTATGTGGTGAGTGTAGGTCGTACGAGATCATGGGCGATTATCACGAGGAATAGAAATCGAAGACCGAGTCACAAGGTAGATTGTACGAGGATAATTGATTGTGTACCTTAGCAAACATGAGATTTGCTTTTGTTTTGTGAAAGAGTTATTTTGAAAATGGACTTTCAAGTAAGTCAAAACATTTGTAATGAAAGAAATTTTATGGCACGAATTTCCGCTGCGACTTTTGTCAAATACGTGTTAGGGTCTTACAAGTTGGTATCAGAGCCCTGGTTTGAGAGAATCAAGTACGAGAAGATAAATGCTTGAACTCAAACCTGTGTGCTCTTGTGATAAGGAACCCGTACAATCCATGACTCGATCAAGATCTAAAGGTAGAAATGGAATGAAAGCGTGTATGTATGCATTTATATGAAGAAACTAACGGTTTTGTATGTGCAAGGTAAGCTTAAAAGTTTGAAGAGGATAATCCGTGAATGTAGTCTAAGATGGATGCTAAGGCAGACAAGGATGCAAATAGACAAATGGACCCCAGGTACACAATATTAATATGTATGGGTACCGGTGTTGAAAGAAAAAGGAAGAAATCTCCTTGGGGGGAGTAAATTATACCCTTATACAATTAGCAACTTGGGTTATGTCTAATTTGTTTAAAAGTCACACCATTTAGTTTATTTTACTCACACCCTTTCATTTTATTATATTATAGCAACGTAGATTGCCTTTAATGAACCTTCGTATCGATTCATTGTAAGGTATCCATTTGATTTTAACTTGGTTGCCTTTAATGAACCATCGCATCGAATCATTGTAAGGCACCCGTTTGATTTTATATACATACAAAATACCGCTTGGACAAACCTGTTAATATTTTGTCCTTTCTTCAAATGAAACCACCGGAACAGTCATGTCTCCACAAACCAATCCCTTTAATTAATAACCTACCGTCATGTCTAAATATAAAATAAGTTCGATCAACCAAGCGGTGCATTGCATATAGTTTAGCCATGTGGCAATATCAAGCATTGCATGAAAAATCAAGCGGTGTATGCTTTTTATGAACCAACATGACCCCTCATGCGACTATAAATATTTAACGTTTCAAGACTCAAAATCATTTTATTGTTGTTGTTGTTGTTGTTGTTGTTGTTGTATTTAATTAATAAGCCATGACAAATCAAGTGCCTCCAAGATCCCAACACGTATAAATACTGGATGAACAATTCATCATGTGATTGTTGATTCAATGTTTACTATGTTTTAATTGTGTCATGTCGGACTTTTTTCGTCACTGATCGAGGTCGTCTATATCGATTTTATATGTTTGTGTGAGAATTATGTTGATATTCTATGCGATTATGAATGTGTTTTTGAGGAATTTTCTCCTATCTGTTTCTCAAGTTTTGCGATGTTCAATCCAATTATGTTTGACTACAAATTTCATTTTGTAACCAATATACACACACACAATTATCGAAGTCATGGGATGAACAAACTGATGTTGGGCACTTTTATTAAAAGTTTAAAACCAATCAGGAATCACCAGAACACGTAAACCATCGAATTAAAATTGGCCCCAAATCAACCATTAAATTTTCTTGCTGTTGTATTTGTTTTGTCAAATCCCGGCTTCGGCCACCGACGATACAATCCCGATTATTTTGTAACAATTTTTTCGTGTTGTTTGTTTATATATTTTAGCCTCTGGTCATGACAGTGGGCTAAAGAAACAAGAAGAGAAAATTGTGGACAAGAAGCGGTTGGACAGGAAGAAAACAAAAATCAGTGATGTCTTTCTGTAAAAAATCAACTAATTAGATGCCATTTACGTTGAGTTGCGAATGGAATTAATTCATTCCTTCAAATGGAGATGGAAATGGAAATGAAGTTCTTCAGTTGCGTTGGTGTTCATGGGGAAATAATGTTTCTTTCAAAGGGTAATATATAAATTAACTATTTTTATATTTCAATTTCTTTTCAGAATTTCCTAACCAAACAGGCTGTGAATTTTTAATGAAATCAGTTCAAATTTCTTTAAATTCAAATTTCATTAAAACTTTTCAATTCCTTTCATAGACATTTATGAACCAAACGACCCTTATAACCCTTATAGAACAAAGTTAAAAGAATTTTCGTTTTCATAGACATTTCGTGAACCAAACGATCCCTATAGAATAAACTTAAAGAGTTTTCGCTTCTAATATAGTAATACTAAACATTTATAATCAACATCCCGTCGCAGAGCGCGGGGTAGCGCCTAATGGTCCATGATATTGCATCTTTACTTCAAAATTACATAATTTTTAAATCATTAAATGTATATGTCCAATTGACCCATTCGACATGACTGCATATTTTGGAGGTTTATGATATTTTATATGCAAATATAATTATTGTTCTTTATAGTAACCAGTTTTTTTTTAATTTGGTTTCAACACGTTGTTCGCCGGAAATAATTGTCGGAGAAACAATTCACTGTGCGGCTTGATCAAACATGAACGACGACGAAATATGGGTGTCGATTTGGAATGGATTTTGAAGGGCTGAGAAAGAGATACATGGATATTGAAGAATTTGTAGATTTGGATGGAAGTTACGATTTGGAATGATTATCTTAATTCGGATTATAATTTATTTATTACGGTATGAATATCTTAATTCTAATTGTTATATACATTTATTTGGTCCTTATTTGGAATTTGGAAATTGCCGAGAGCAGAGAATGCACCATATCCTTAAATTTTTGAATATTTAGTTTCATATATATATGTTTGATTCATATACAATGGAATGGGCACTCACTCATCAAGAGTTTAGAGTCTCAACGGTATGCAACTAATTTTTCTGTTTTAGTTTTTAGTTATGTACTGTGAAGTTTTATTCTTTTGAAATAAAGACAAACAAATCAACATTTGGATAATTTGAACCAATTTTACCCGAATAGTTAAAGTATGTTACATTCTTTTACACAAAAAAAAAAAAAAAAAAGAAAGAAAGAAAAAAAACCAACAACGAGCATAATTAGATTTTAGTCGCTATTTTAAAGTCAATCTATTACGAAAACTCAAACTTTGAAAACAAACCGTAGGTAATGATTTGGTTTGGCCTGGTTTTATTTTTCAACGGTTAAGTAAAATAATATTGGTTAATTTAGTTGTGACTAAATGTCTATTTTTGATTGGGTATTATAATTAAGTAATTCCTTAAAACACTTGGTATTTTAACATAAAACGCTTTAGTGTGGTACTGTAGAATGGGGATAAAGCAAAATGGAAAGAATGTTTTGCTTAAAATTAAGAATTTTCACATTTCATGTAGTGATACTAAAATTAAGAATTTCGCATAAAAATAATCAATGTCCCGCTGCAACGCGCGGGTTAGCATTAACTCGTATTAAACGAAAGACAACGATACTGTCTTGGTAAGATTTTAAAAATGCTGCACGAACTGGGACCCACTACTTCGGACATAAGGCGATGACTTCATGAAGGCACGAACTAGTATGTGAATTGCGCACCTGGTCAGTACGCAAGAAGCATATGACGTTCGTGAGACCATGGTAATTATCGTAGGTATGTCCGTTAGAATTGGTTTACAGGTGGGCGTGCGGGTGAAATGGGTAGTAAGACTCTCGGGAAATTGAGAGTACTATGTAGGAATGAAAAGTATGATTGATAAAAATGAAGAATGTTGAATCCATAAGAAAGTACGGATCAACAAGATATGAATGAAATGTTCGAATCCGCGAGACAGATTCAAGGAATGAAATGTATGAATGAAATTATTGAATCCGCGAGACGGATTCAAGGAATGAAAGGTATGAATGAAATATTTGAATCCGAGAGACGGGTTCAAAGAATGAAAAGTGTGAATGCAATGTTTGAATCCGCGAGACGGATTCAAGGAATGAAAGGCATGAATGAAATGTTTGAATCTGCGAGACAGATTTAAAACATAAAGAGGAAAGATATTAGAGATCAACTCACGAGAGTTGGAGCGAACAACAAGCTACGGATCAGATGCAAGGCTTAAGTATGGATGGGAAAGTAAATTCTTGCAAGAAATGCTAAACCAATGAGATGATGTTTTTGTAAGCATGTTGATTCGGAAGCAAGTAGAATGCATGCCCCAAAATATGTAAACGAGATGATTTGAGACTAATACAAGGGTATGCATGGCTTGGGTAGTGATAATAAACAGGGAATGATACTTTATCCTTGTATTAGGTACGAAAAGTAGGTATGAAAAGGGTGGCCTTGTTTACAGTATGTGTATGATGATAAGATGATCACGTGCATGAATGAGAAAGTAAATAAAAGAAATGTCATTAATGGGAGGTTGGGAATTGTTCAAGTAAACAATATGATATATTGTACATGATATATGAGTAGAAAGAAATAATCGGATAAAATGATCTATTATGATTAGTAAATGTATGAATGCATTACGTTAATTCGAAAGATAGAAACAAGCCGTGAACTTAGGTGTGTACGAGCATCAGAATGATGAATGAATCGCTAGCAATGAAAGGTGTTAGAAATTAACACTATTTAGTGAAAGTGACACTAATAAGAACTCTCGGTTGGGATCTTGGAGTTAGGAAATCGTCATCGAGACGGGTTTGTGGTCATGTTGATGGGGCAGGAAGAAAAGATAATTAATGATTAAGCAGAAGGGAGAAAGGTTTCGAGGACGAAACCTGTTTTAAGGCGGGTAGACTTGTAACGCCCCAAAATTCGAATTATTAAATGTGCTAGTATGTCTCCATGTTTAATAAAAAAAGGAATGTAATAACCAGGTTATTAAACCTAGTTAAATGCTTAGCGAAACAATCGAGGGAATGAATAGGATAACTATTATGAGTAAGTAATCAACATGAGGGACCAAAGTTGAAAAAGGGGAAAATTATGTTTAAAAACAAAAAAACACACACAACACACACATCGTGTGTGTTCTAGATCGATCAGGGGAACTCCCCATGAGCCAAACCCTAGTTCTAACATAATCATCAAATTCAAATTGAGGAGTCAAACGAAGCTCAAATTCGTAACCGAACATGAATTAATGATCACCTTCACAAGGAGATCATAAGGTATGCCTTAAAACCTAGATTGGTGAAAGTTGAAAGTTGAAAGTTGAGTCAAGTAGGTTACTTGCAAATAAATGGTTGGGTTATGATCCAAACATGAAATTGAGTGTTTGTGTGTGCTTAATCTTGTTAGATATGATGAAATTATAAGGTAATTGTGATTAGGTCACTTGTAAGTGATTGAAAAAGTAGATTATGAAGTGGGTTTTGATTATATGAGAAAGTTAATGATATACTAGTGTTGAGAATCATCATACATGTTAGCAATAGGAAGATACTCGAACAGTATGTGAATTCGGGTAGATGCTCATACTTGCGGTAGTAGGGGTTTCGTACAATATGATGAAAATGATGATATGTTTATGTTAAACGATGTTTGAAATCATCATATGTGTGTGAATGTTTAAGAATTTGGTTAAGATTTGATAGATTAGCATGTTATAAGATCGAATGATAAATGATAGTTTGACGCCTGACGAGCTAGGTAAAAGCTCAGAGAAGAAGCGGGTCAAATGGAAAGTATACGCATGAGGAAGCATATCTGGAGTCAAGGTAAGTAAATCTTACACCCTTTTTGTAGGATACCTATTCATTGTATGAATTAGGAACAAGTTAGGTTACTATATGAAATATGATGTTCCGACACGTATTGATATAGGTCAGAACAACGAACATTGATAAGAAACTATGTACGATGGTTAAGAAGGGTTAATTGGGTATTATGGTAATTGATTTCGAGTTAACGAAAGAAACATGCTACATGAATGGGATGATGAATAATTAACAATTCGTGAGGGCGAAATGGTCATTTAGACCAAGCAGGTCGATTGGTGATGGAATCACCATCGACAATGTCGACTAATGATTTCTTGTCAAGTGTTATGATCATAGGGTGAATAGCGAAAGAAATTATGTTGCCATTAATTAGCGACTTGGTTGATGAGATATTAAAATGGGTCATAACCTTGACCCGAGCCAGGTATGTGTGATTGTGGTTATAGATAGAATGTTTGATTTGGTCGAATATGTATTGAAGCTCCTTGTCGTAAAAGACAGGACTAAGTGGACCAAAATGCCCTCGTATGATAAACCGGGCAAACGACCCTTAGGGGTTGGTTGTAAGTAAGTTTTTAGATCTAGTAAGTTCATTGAAAAATGTAAAAGGTAAAGGTATAGACCCTGTTGGCGTAAACGCTTTGTATTGAGTCTTTTACGTAAATTGACAAACCGAAGGATTGAGTTTGGAATGAATAGGTTTACTTTGTTAATTCCACCACAAACGAAGTGTGGTGGAAGTTAAGTTGATGTTTTAGCACGGATATAAGATGTAGGAAAAGGGAAGCGAAATTTAAGTGTATAGTGCTTAAATCCTTAAACGGGTCAAAATAAGTTTACACGCGAAATAAATAATGGGCGCATAAACTTCATGAATAAGGCCCCGGATATTAGGAAATATTTATGGTTGTGAAGTTAGTGTGGAAGCGGTGTTAATTAAACAAGTTTGATGTTTAAAACATGAACGGGTCAATTAAGTCAAACAAATGATTTTTTTAAGCCGTAAGCGTAAGTTAAGGATTTCCTTAATCCGGATGTGGGATTTTAGGTCCACATGATAGAGGACCAAATTACGATCGTGTAGGAAGAAACGGGAGGTTAAACGGGTAAACGAGTTGAAAGTTATGCGCGTTTTAGTGCGTACTGACGACGGAACGAACCTGCAGAAAAATGCAATTTCTAGAGGCTGTCGCCGACGGGCTTAGGGGCGCCGCTGACGGGCTCTAGAAATTCAGTTTTTTGCTGACGGGTTATTTGACTGCCTACGGAGGTTTTTGGCTACGGGTAATTGCAAGGGCCGTCGCCGACGCCCTCCCCAAGTCCAAAAACCTAAAAATTTGTATTTAAGCTGATTTATGTATCGTAGGCTTCGGTTTGTTATCCGTGGACTACGACGGGCCTTCCAAACATGATTTTGAGGGTTCCTTAGATGTTTATGGGCTATAAATCTAAGTCTAAGTCCCATGTGATTAACGTGTGAGTATGTAAGAGGTATACAAGATCTTGTACGTGTATAAAGATGTGTATTTGTGTATATATGAAGGTACGCATGATTGTATGCATGTATGTAAAGACGTAGGAATGTATGTACGTATGCAAATGTGTATTCATGTATATATGAAGATACGTATGATTGTATGCATGTATGTAAAGACCTAGGAATGTATGTACGTATGCAGATGTGTATTCATGTATATATGAAGATACGTATGATTGCATGCATGTATGTAAAGACGTAGGAATGTATGTACGTATGCAGATGTGTACCTATGTATATATGAAGATACGTATGATTGTACGCAAGTATGTAAAGACGTAGGAATGTATGTACGTATGCAGATGTGTATTTATGTATATATGAAGATACGTATGACTGTATGCATGTATGTAGGGACGTAGGAAGTAGGTACGTATTTAGAAATGTATTTACGTATATATGAAGATTCGTATGCGTGTATGCATGTATGTAGAAAGGTATGGATGTATGTACGTATGTAGATGAGTATGTATGTATGTATGTAAGTATATATGTAAGTATGATTTTGGATACGTTGAGTGTTAACAATATTAATAGTGTGCCTTGAGAACGAAGAATTATGCAGGTATATTATTGAAGGCTCACCAGGGAATAGATATGCGGATAAAATGCTTAAAGTTAGAGAGATAGCTGAATGGAAAGTGTGCATGTATGAATCTTGTTTATATGTACAAAGTGTTCTAATGTTAAAAATGTATGTGGTGAGTGTAGGTCGTACGAGATCATGGGCGATTATCACGAGGAATAGAAATCGAAGACCGAGTCACAAGGTAGATTGTACGGGGATAATTGATTGTGTACCTTAGCAAACATGAGATTTGCTTTTGTTTTGTGAAAGAGTTATTTTTAAAATGGACTTTCAAGTAAGTCAAAACATTTGTCATGAAAGAAATTTTATGGCACGAATTTCCGCTGCGACTTTTGTCAAATACGTGTTAGGGTCTTACATCACGGTTCTTACAACTCGAGGTGGTTCTCATTTTAGCATTCCCCTATATATATATATAGGGAGGAGCTCATGCGAGAACCACCCTTATTGCGAGAACCGCGAGAACCAATGTGAACACAACCTAAAATAGCTAAAAAAACCTAACCCCCACCCACCCCCCCCCCCCAAATAAAAAACCTAACCCCCCTCCCCCCCCCCCCAAGCTAAATGCTAAATACTAAAACCCCCAAAAAACCTAAAAAAAACCTAACCCCCCCCCCCCCCCCCCAAAAAAAAAAAAAAAAACCTAAACCCCCCTCCCTCCCCCACCCCCCAAGCTAAAAAAAAAAACCTCCACCTCCACCTCCACTGCTACTTGTATCAAAAGCCCCCCAAAAATCAACTCTCCGATTGACGAGAAATCGCCGTTTCAACTCTCCGATGATAATTTACGGCACCAACCCCTTTTTTTCTTTAAAAAATCCCCAAAAATCTGGTCTATGGTGGTTGATGACTGAGTGAGAGAGATAGAGAGAGAAAAATAAAGAGAGACTGAAGAGAGAAGGGGTCGCCGGAGGTGGTGGTGGTGGTGTCTGTGATGGATGTTGGCTGAGAGTGATAGAGAGAGGAGAGAGGGTTTTAACTTTAAATACGTTTTAATTTTTTGCCTTTTTAATTAACATATTTTTTAATTAAATGGATAAAATTACAAAAACATCTTATTTGCCTACTAAAATTACAAAAATATCCTAATTTAACCAAAAAAATTTAACTGAGTTTGGCCTAGAGAACATAACGTGCAAGATTTTGAAACGTTAAGGACAAAAGTCATCAATTTTAAAGGTAAAGGACAGCGCCTGAAATTTGGGACAAACATAAAGGACAAAACCTGTAATTTACTCTATTATAAATTATGGCATGTATCCACCACTTACCAAGTAAAATATTTATGTACATTATAAGCCCCCCCCCCCCCCCCCCGGGGCGGTGCCTTTTTTGCACGTTAAACTTTTCTTCAACGCGTGAAACAAACAAACAAACCACCGCCACCAACAAACTTCAACGTGTGAATTGTTGTTTCCATGATAAAATTTGTGCGTGATGGAAGGAAGGATGTGAGGGGGTGTGAGAGTTTATTGTTGGGTGATGTGAGTGATGGGCATTTCCACTAAAAAAGGTTGTGAGTGATGGAATAATGGTTGATGACATGATGGAAATTGATTGAATGTTGTAAGTCATAAATGAGTGATGAGTGATAACCACCCCAACCGCGTGTTTTCTCTTATTATATATCATAATAATAAACTGATTACATAAATATGTAGGAAGTTTCTTGTAAATACTTCAATTGTTCCAATATAAAAAGAAGAGTTAAATGCCCGGATAGTCCATGTGGTTTGCCCTTTTTTCACCTTTAGTCCATAACTTTCTAAAATTACAGCTATAGTCCCTAACTTTTCAATTTTCGTTCCCGAATAGTCCTTGTGCCTAACATCAGTTAGTTTTCTTAATTAAGAGAGTGTGAAATGACAAAAATACCCTTTCCTTAATAAGCAATGTTTTAAAAACCGGACCGGGCCGACCGGTCGGACCGGTCCTGCCGGGATCCGGGGCTTCATCCGGGCCGGTTCAGCCCTTAAAACCGTTCCAACATCAGGCCGGCGGTTGGGCCGCGAGCCGGCGGTCGGGCCGGCGGGTCTCGCTTATGGTCAAGGCCTGTTTGGTTTTTTTTTTATTTAAATATTCTTACCCTAAATCCTCATCAAACAAACATGCCTCCCTCCCAAGAAAAAAAGAAGGAAAAGAGAAAATACCAGTTGACTGTGAATGCTTATACATGAAGGAAGAAAATGGGAGAACAATCAAACGGCAATCGACGGACGGAAAACAGAAAACGGTGATAACAAGGTGGTTGTAGAGTTATCTGAATTAATTGTTGCATAAACGAAAAAGAAATAAACCAAATCTCGGGAATACGCGGCTGAGTAAAGAGTCATTATTTAATTGTTGATGTTGCGTGGAAAGGAGTGTGTGTTTCAAAACTGTATTTGATATCAGTTGGAGTCCAACAAATCTTTTTAAATGCCTCATTACTAATACAAATTCCATATTAAAAGATTATAACTTTGTAATCTTCTATGATATAATATGATTCTTGTATTGGAATTTTGTTATTTTTTACTTTTAAAATATAGGAATCTATATAATTTATATATACTATTTTGACGTTGTCCGGTTCTTAAAATCCGGTTCGACCGGTCCGACCAGTGACCCAGAAGTGTGTCCGGCTCATTGTCCGGTCCGGTTATGAAAACATTGTTAATAAGGGCAAACCACAGGGACTATCCGAACATTTAATAAATAAAAAAAATAAAAATTAATTAATTTGTCAAATTTCAAATGGGCCCCACAACCTACCCCTCCCTCACCCTACCCCTATCATCATCTTCTTTACTAAGACTATGGGGTATGGGGCTTGGGTTGGGGTAAAACGCCCAAGCCACCACCCCGAGTGGGCTTGGGTTGGGGCGTGGCCCTTGGGGCTTGGGTTTCAAGCCGGGTGTGAGGCGGTCTGGCCAAGCTGACATGGCGGGCTCTCACTGGACAAACCAAACTAGCCGTTGGCCAACGACTATCTTAAAAAAAAAAAAATTATTTTTTCACTATAAAACTCACATTTTTCTTCCATTTTTTACCACATTCAACCACATCTTCTATAATCATCTTCAATTCTCCTTCTACAAAACGAAAAAATGCATCCTCATAACCGTGCTTATGACCCGAACAACCCGTTTGCATTCCAAGAAAATAATCCTAGCCCACCACCCAATCGTCCAATGCCTCGTCCATTTTTCATACACTCTTCTATGGCCCAAGAAGCGAGTTATGCATCGCTTCTTGGGAATCGTTTGTCTACTAAATTTGTTGTTTTCATACACTCTTCTATGTAATTTTCTTTATTTAAAAATATTAAAAAAATTAAATTTGTTGTTTTAAAATAAACAGCCCAGCGGGTCAGCCAAGCGAAGCGCACCAAACCCACGCCCCAAACCCCCGCCCCACCATACCGTGTTGAATGTGGGTCGCCTCATGTCTGCCCCCCAAGCCACGTGTCAACTAATGCCCCAACCCAAGCCCAACCCAAGTCCCACCATACCCCACGGTCTAAATTCATCACCGACCTCCAAGCTTTGATGTCTAATGGCACCCTTTGGCACATAACCATACAATTATAAAAAAACAACTATTTTATACAATTACAAAGTAACCAAATAACTCTTCTCTTTCATCTGCATCAGTTGCTTTTGAGCTTTGAAGCATGAAAAGTGTTTATAGCTGAAGAAGTGGACTCCTTTTTAAAGTTCATAGATTGGGTATCGTAACCGAACGATCTTTGCTGCAAGTGATCACCCGTGGGTGGCTGAACTCTGACCTGGTGTGGTGGTGTGACGAACCCTCTGCCGCTACAGACTCGTCCAGGAGATGGTAGCTGGCGGATAGGGAGCGGTAGCTGCTATGAAGCCTGTGTGACTGTGTGTCTTCATGGCCTGCATCACAAATGGTATCAGTCCTATTTCGTGAAGAAGAAGAAGATGATGGACAGGGGTAGGGTGATGGTGGGATAGGTTGCGGGCCCACTTGAAATTTGACTAATTAATTAATTTTTTTTTTAATTTATTAAATGTCCGGATAGTCTCTGTGGTTTACCCTTATTAAGGAAAGGGTATTTTTGTCATTTCACATTCTCTTAATTGAGAAAACTAGCTGTTGTTAGGCACCGGGACTATCCAGGAACAAAAATTGAAAAGTTGGGGATTATAGCTGTAATTTTAGAAAGTTAGGGACTAAAGGTGAAAAAATGACAAACCACAGGGACTATCCGGGAATTTAACTCTAAAAAGAAACACGTTAAGTTGACCTTATCTAAACTCATCACACCGCACATCACCGGAAAACCTTCTTCTCCAGCTAAAAATGAGTTACAGCGGCTACTCTCCAGCTCCCTCGGCTACATTCGAACGCTCGCCCAGCATCGATCCCACGAAGCACGTCAGCTACGCATCCGAGCCAACAGCTCCGACCGCCTCATCTGTTCATAATGGACGCTCCGAACCTCAGTTTACCGCAACTAGTCAGAGCTTGGTGCCTCCGGGACAAGAAGATGTACGCCAACCGATGAAGTCAGCTAATCAAATTAGCGACAGTGGGTTGAATTCAACCAGTTTTGGTCAACCACCGGGGCGTTCAGGTGAAGTGCACAATATCATGCAGTGGCGGAGCTTGACCAAAAGTTCGAGGGGGCGTAAAGTGATGGAACTTAATTTTTTTTCCTATCGTTATGTTTCGGGTCGGACTGGCTATTCGATTCAAGTCAGGTCAAATAATAATAGTTCCAAATAAAACAAAGTGTATATTTATTAAACTACCCATCATTTATATACAAAGTTTATAAATAGAGTTAAATATCATTTTAGTCTATGTGGTGTGAGTCATTTTGGCAGTTTAGTCCAAAGGTTCATTTTTAGCCTGTGGGTCTAAAAAGGTTTCGTCGTTGCCATTTTAGTCCACTGGGTTAACTTCGTCTATTTTTTCTGTCAATGAGAAGGCCAATTCGGTCATTTTATATGTAATTCTGTTCACTATTAGGGCAATTCGGCCATATAAAATGACCAAATTGGCCTTCTCATTGACAGAAAAAATAGATGAAATTAACCCACTAGACTAAAATGGCAATGATGAAATCTTTTTGGACCCACAGGTGGAAACATGAAACATTTGGACTAAACTGGCAAAATGACCCAAACCACAGGAACTAAAATGACATTTAACTCTTATAAATATTTAGGATATACAATTTAGAAAAAATAATTGGGGGGACAATCCTATATAATTTTAAAATTTTCGGATGAAAAATCAGAACTTATACACTTCTAACCAAAACATTGGGGTGGGCGGGTGCACCCCCGGGCACCCATAATACTTCGCCCATGATATCATGTCTGCAAATGAAGTCACCAGCAAAGTTGCCAGTGAAGGAAAAGCGCCCACATTCACCCCTATTTGTTGAACGAGATCAGAGTAACAAGGGAGAATCCGATGAAGCTGAGGCGGATAATGATAATCAACAACAGGAGCATGTCGGAGTGAGTATGGTTGGAAAGAAGTTCAAGCCGGTTAACCCGGAGGCATACTATGTGGAGGATGATGATGATGAATATTAGATGATCCATCTTACTGATTTTAATTTGTGTTATTTGTTTGCTTTAAATCTGAGATCAAGAGAAAATTCGTATTTGTATATCCCTTCAGTGAATGGGTTGTAAGTTCTAGATTTGTTTAATTGTTAGACACCAATGATTGTTGTTTTGGTCAACGTTTTGAACAATTATTTTTATGGGAACGATTCTGACATGTTGTAGGAGTCATATGGTATGTAAACATAGTATATATGCTGTATTTGATATTAACATATACGGGGATGCACGAATTATCCGTGGAATCTTTTTGGTTTATTCTGTTCGGTTTTTGGTTTGCTTATTAGCTCCACAAATCTGGCTTATCCAATCGAGTAAAACAAATAATAACCGGTTTAATCGGTTGAAATTGAATTTGGTTCGGTTGGACACATTTCTAGTTCCGATTCGTTATCAGTTAGGCCCGAAAAAGTTTCTTAAACCCAATAAACTGATATCCGAACCAATGAACATCCCTAGATATAGTGGGAGAGAGAAACAAGGCACATTTCTACTGTTTTTTTATTACTGAAAATTGGATTACTGTTAATTTTTTTTTTTTTTTTTTTGCTTGCAGCGCAGCCACTCATTATGACTTGAAATGAACTGAATCACTCAGTTTTGGGCTAGTTAGTTGCTAACTTCGGTTCACTTTTTCAGCAAAATTTGCATTTTAGTTTTTCAGATTAGGACCAGCAATTTGTTGACACAACACAATACGAATCCATTACAAAATATGCGGGTAGTGACTAGTCAAAAGCCTAAACGGGTTCGCGTTAGTCTTGTGTCAACTATGTGAATATGTTTATCTAAACGGGTCAACACAAGGTTGTGTTGACCCAGTAGTCTGCAACAAATACCTTGCTGCGTGGTTGATCCAATTCCCCAGTTTGCAGAAACCCTCCAATGATAAGACATGATGTTATTTTTGTTGGGCATTACGTCGAACAACTTCACTGCATTCTTCCATTCACCAATTAACGTCCTTCATTGCCCTCATCACTTCGCTATAGGGCCTGTATGGATGTCCAAGATCAGACCACACACACCAGCCCTCTGCGACCTTTTTATTTCTTTCTTTTTTTTTATATCACAGTTATTGTTGATGATATTATCACTTAAACAGTTAAAGATAAAGCATAACATGAAAAGCCATTTTCATACTGTTGTTCAATCAGTTTCTATGCAATTTTACGATTTGTCACATGTCGATTATCTAAAAAAATAGTTGGAGGATGCTATTTCCAAGTTGTTCGCACTGATTTTATATGTATTTAATGGTCTATTTCATTTTTACATGTCTTAGAATGTCATTAATATGACTGGAAAATGGTGGGTTGGGTCAGGTTGTGTAGCAGGTCAAAACTAACAGGTTGGGTTGGGTTGTGTAAAGTATCAAATTGGGTTCGTCTCTGAATGGGCAGCTCTTAGAAAAACGTGTCAAATGGATTCGGGTCAAAACAGGTTGGGTCAGAGCGGGTTCGCATGCTATGTTTGTTTTTATGGAGGTTAGTGGCGATGGTCGTGTTGGCGGCATGGCTACTGCTGTGGTGGCACCGATGACAACTGATAGATGACTCTTTTTGCTTTAACAGCACATACATCGCCACAGCGTAATCCATCACATGGATAACTGAGGTGGATTAACATCCTATAATCTGGATTGCCAACCTGGCAGGTGACACAATGCCTTGCATTTTGTCTAACAAAAGAGTAACCCAGACTTTTGTGAATCAAATGATAAGCCCAATTTGATTTCCTAGTTGACTTTTGCTTATAACCTGAATTTACCAAATCAATATTAAGGTTTCCTGCCACATAGATCAGATGTTGGCTAGCAGCAATATGATTTTGACTATTCCAACTCCTGTTGACTTTGACCCTCCACCCATTGATTCCTAGCTCTATGTTTCATTGGAACAGTAGTTTTTGCAGTTTCTTATATTAATTCATTCTGTTCTTAGGGCTTATCCCTGTGGAATCGATAGTGTGGTGCGGGTGCCTCTTAAAACATAATTTGCAATGAAAAAAAAATGTGTGGGATGTTTATGTATGCAAGATAGTGCTTACTCCCGTGGAACCGAAGTGACAATGTGATAGTGACTGTACAAGATAGTGTTTTGTCAGGGCGCAGCTTAGGCATAGCCCGAGGGGGCGCCCGACCCCCCGAACTTTTCGATGCGTAGTGTTATGAATAGTACTTTCGTATAGAAATTTTTTAGGTATATACGTTTCCGCCCCCCCCCCCCCCCCCCCACCCCCCGGTTTCGGAAAATTTGGGGGGGGGGGGAAGCTTCGCCAATGGTTTTGTGTATCCTTTTGCTGTTTGAAGTTGTAACATAACTGTATATTGTGATATGTTGTTATAAAGATATTACTCTTTTGCTTTGTTCCTTCATGATTTTACTTGTAGATATAACTGTGAATCGGACTTACCCGAGACGTGTAGCATTTCTTTCGAAAATGCTAAAGATGATCTCATGAACTTTGAAGTAACAATGATGACGGATACTGTTTGTAAGTACATCTTCAATATCTTAAACATAACTTATTTATTTGTTTTAGAGGTGCCATTTTTATATTAAATTAACCATCTCACATTTCACATTGATTTGGATGGAAACATGAATGCATTGACTTGTGCGCATTGAATGCATGCACCCTAACTGGTTCTTAGCTAATCTGTTCTGTAAGAACCAAAAGCTTGTAGGCTAAGTATTCTATATGTTGCTTTTGGATATGCTCTTAACTTTTTTCATTCGGATACGCTGCTTAGTTCGGTTTGAAGGCATTCTTTGATTTCTATATTCCTGTATGTATAGTTGCTTTCTTATTATTTTTAATGTCTTCGACTTGTGCAGTCACTTCTTGCAGCATCGGGATCTGTCTGATTTGTGTCAAACATAGCACATGCACAAAACAGTGGCTGTTAAGTATGTTATAGAATCTGCAGCATGTTTATCTCAATATATATTAGTTCAAAGTAACTTCACTAACATTTATACCTTTTATCTTGCTAACGCAAGTTTTTCTCCAAAGTTACCTTTACCAAAGTTGTGCTTTTATGTTTCATCAAATATTTATTAAACTAGTACTAGTATCTATTATATATAGAGGGGTGTTTGTTATCAATAGGATTAAGTGGGTTTTTTTTTTTTTTTTTTTTTTTTTTTTTTTGCAGTTGGTATGAACCTGATTGAATATGTTTGTTATGTAGCATGTGTTCAATCTTGCAGGAGAAACCTTAAATTAAGTTGTTTTGTTCGGTTGCAAGTGCAAACACGTTTCTGCTGCCTGAGTATATATAGCATGTTGTCATCGTTTTTATGGTTTTTTTATTAGCAAGTTACCATGTTGAGACTAAATTATGGTTCACCATCTGTGTTCCTCCTGGACTCTGCAGTCCATATGATTTCTGACTCACGGATGCTGATGTGTACAGGCGTACAACAACAGATATGCCACTCTTATGTGGAGGCATGGAAGAACTTTGCCATTCCAAGTAAATTTCATATATTCTAATTTATGTATATCAATTGTTGGATTATAGCCCTTGACTTTGCTGTTTTAGGTTGCCAGCATGTTATTGTTTGATGGATAATCGTAGAGATTATAGTTATATATAGAGTATCAGCTTAAGTTGTTTTGAAGTAACCATTATAAAGTTAAGTTTTTATTTCCATCAACAAATTTGACTTTCTGAACAGCAGTGATTGTTGGATATATGCTTCTTTCTTGAAACAATCATTACTCTATTTTCCAAAATTGATATCGACTGGAGTTAAGGCTGTGCAGGCAAATGGATCTTTTAAACAACCCTGGATGATTGATGGTGCTCGATTTATACACTAGTAAGCTTCATACTTAACCACATATGTGTCACAAAATTACTAACATAAACTATATCAGGACACCAAATCAAAAGACTAGCTAACAGTTGACTTGATGACAAAACTTCTTTGTGTGACTGTTCTGGGTTTTTTTTTTTTTTTTTTGTTTTGTGTGTGTGACTTTTTGGTGTTGGATAAATCTTCTTTGTTTTAGGTTCGGGTCAAAACGGGTTGGGTCAGAATAGGTTCGCGTGCTATATTTGTTTTATGGCGGTTAGTGGCGACGGTGGCAGCGGTAGAGGTTACCCTTCTTGCTCATACATGATTTTCCTGTGTAGGTTTTTGATTATTATTTAAAAATTGTCATGGTGCAGGTATTCTACAGGTAAAAGGGATGCTTCTATACTCTGTTCATCAGTCTCTCGGTTGCCTTATGTGGAATTAGAGTTCTTGCTGATTGCTATCTGCTGTTCTATGTTTGAGATTCACTTACTTAAGCAGCTCAACTCAACTCAACGGTCAAAAAGATAGAAGTCAAATTCTTGTGGTCAATGTTCATGTTTATGGGAGTTATTGGGTTAAAGTTTGCTACGAAAATGGTAAAAGGAGAAGCAGGTTAATGAGTTATCTGAAAGTAAAAAACGGACAATGGACAATGGACAAAGGATGAAGGACCCTGATCAAGGCATAGAGACATAGCATATCATCTTTGTTCATTGCACAACCCATAAGCTTGACCCGTTAGTAAGTCCTAATTGGTCTTAATAGCTCAACTGTAGTTTCTGTCCAACTAGTCACCAACATAAATTTAACAAATAAAATGTATATTTATAATGTAACAGTATCACACGTGACAACTGAAATTTCTTTTATAGCAGGTGATGAAGAAACAATGATGAAGTTGTGAACAAAGGGATGCTGCTGTAGCTGACGTTAATTAAGTAGATCGCCGATATTAGTCCTCAGTTTAAAGACAAACTCTAGCTAACATAATCATAACTAAAACAGTTACCTTATTAATCATCTTCTTCTACATGCAGCAGCACATGGTTCATGGTTGGTCTTGCATCCTTATCTTCCGCACAACACCCTAATCAGAGTTCCCATTACACTCATGTCGTAATTTCCATTGACAACTTCTTGGACCTTTCATCAAACAGGACACACATAAACTCACAAAATTAATGAAAATAATAGCAGCTGTTTGCTCAATTCATTGGACCTTTCAAAAATCATTGCTCAAATCACTAGACTTCTAACAATTCAGCTGATTATAAGTTGCTCAATTTACTGTTCAGCTGCTCCTAATCCAGTTAGCTGCCTGATCGAAACAAACAGAACACGGAAAGCAACGAAGTCGTTCGATCTAGGTGGACTCCTAGTAATGTGATCAATATAATATGATTTTCCCGTTACAGCATCAGATCTGACCCCATCTCCATAAGCTTTCTTTACCAGCTTTCTATCCAATATTGCAGTTGGAGTCAGATACAAACAGAAGTCAGAATCCAATGTCCGCAGATGAAGTATTACAATCACGCATAGCTTAAAGTTCAGATTTCAATAGTTTGTTTCTATCTATATGTTTGTTTCAGTGCTCTCTAAAGCTTCAACTGATGCCGAAACTTTACAATCCGCTGAAAAGTCAAAAGTCAACTATGGGAAGTCAAATGCAGCAACATCTGACACTTTCTAGCCTACATCAAAATAGGTTCTTTTAAGTCATAGAGAATTTTTGACTTGTACTTTGAACGGGTTAATCGGTTTATTCATGGGTCACACACGGATCATAGGTCAGCAGGTTAGCGGGTTACGAATGACGGGTCAACGGGTACAAGGCAAAATTGGCAGTTTATTGTGGAAAACTTGAAGTTTAATTAAATTGTTATTAGGAACGTATCGTGGGTCATATTCCTATTTTGTGGGACTTACTTTGACTTGATGTTCTTTATTCACGTTGCATGGTCTTTTGTTATTTAAAGTGTTTGTTTATTAAAAGTATCTATATGATGTAGCGCGTGAAACGGAAAAATGAAGATTACACGTTGATTCTACGAATACCCGTGCAGTTCTTCCCCAACCCCCAAATTGTAACCCCAAAGGCCACGGAATTTGAAGTGAAAAAACAGTTTTCTCAAAATTCAATTCTGCACTTCTCATTAGCTTTAGCAACATATAAATAGAGACTGAAATTCGAAACGGGCCTAAAAAAAGATAACGGGCCAAACACACGGCTTAAAACAAAAAGCCCAAAATAGTTCAAAAAACATAAAAATGCCAATAAGTAATAGAAATAAGCGTTTTTTGACCCGGACGTTGACCCAAACCGCCAAAGGCGTTTGCAGCAAGATGGAGCTCGTTCCCACGTTCGTTTCGCCTGGTCGCACGCCCAAAACGGACCCCCGTAGCCCAAGTTAGAGCCATTTTAGTGAAGCCCCTTTTGTTACGCGGTCTTGGGCCTCCAAATACAAAATAGCTTGTTCCTCCACACTTGGGCCCGCATCACTATACTACTATTCAAATCTGTACGTATTTCAAGATTTTACATATTTTTATAATCTGATATGGTGATTTTACTTCCCCAATTTTTACATTTTACCAACTAAATGTCCTGGTCCATTACAATAATAACCTAGCAGGTCAACTGAAGTTAACGGTAAAAAAAATCAAAAGTCAAATGCTTGTGGTCAGTGGTCAAGTTTATGGGAGTTATTGGGTCAAAGTTTGATATGAATTTGGTAAAGGGAGGAGTATGTTAATTAGTTATCTGAAAGTAAAATATGGACAAGGGATAAAGCACCTGATCATGGCGGTTAATGTAGAACATATCTGGAATTTTGATGGTCTGGATTTGGTCAAAGCTTCTGAAAGGTGGGCGATAGTCAACTAGAAGACAATGCAGTCAAAAGTCAACACTTGAAGCATGAGAAGTCAATGTAGGAAAGCACTCCAAAACAACATAAATTATATAGTCAAAGTTGGAATTCTACTAGGTTAAGATATGAGAGCACAAAGAAAACTGCATTTCGTCTTGGGTACAACTTGTGATGAAGAAGGTACAACAGACAAAGCATTGGATATATTCAGCTGTTTTGGGTACAACTTGTGATGAAGAAGGTACAACAGACAAAGCATTGGATATATTCAGCTGTTTTGGTTTGCTATCTGCTTAAAAATTATGTTTTCTTGGAAGCTGGAAAAAAACAACGGGTTCACATAAATAGGTTCAAACGAACCATCGCCGCCTCTATGTCATCATTGTCACTAGCCGCCCTAAAAATGGAAAGAGTTGTTGCACCTATTTCAATATATATTTTTTTTCTAAAAGAAAGCAAGTCAATTTTTACCCAAACCAAAGTGATATTTCTTTAAATTGGACATTCTGACCCGAACTCAGTTTCATTAAACCCGTTCTGACCCGAATCAAGTGTGACCTGACACCCAACCCAACCGACCCACCTGTTTTGCCGGGCATAATTCAAGATCTCAACTCTTTCATCTTCCATCGTCTATCCAAAATAAGGTCTATATTCTATATTCTCACAAAGTCAAAAGCATATTTTCAAACAATATTAATCATTCTCTGTTGCATATTATACCCATAATAAAACATTTCTAGTCTAGATAAATTAAAAAAAATTATAAATTCCGTTACATTTTTGCCCAAAGGTGAGAACAATAGAACCCTGATTAAACTCTTTACATAACCTTGTTTATTGAACTATCAGGCGATGTTGGGGCAGTATAGGTGAAAGAAACATTTATTTTTACACAAGATTCTAGCTTATTAATGTTGCCCAATTTGTTACAAGGCTAGACAACCCACTAAACAAATACATATAACTCAAATGTACAAAGACCTGTTAGGCTCACCAAAATACCTTGCTTTTATTCTTACATTGGTTGAAAACTCAAGGACACATACAATAAGCCGATAAGGTCAACATTGTCACCAGTCATAACTATTGTAAGTTTCAAATTCACAAGAATACTTGTGATTATTCATACATTGGTTAACTAAATGAAAGTTCATTATCAAAAAAACAAGCTGTAAATAAAGAACTAGAGAAGCATCAATGTGACATTCACTTATACAAACAAATTAAGTTATATGCAAAAACATCCAACTCAATCCACCCAGCCTGTTTAAACATAACCTATATGAAACATGAATTGTTTCAACACGAACCGTTATCCAGCCGACCCCACCTAATACAACAACCAAAAGCACCTGCAACTTAGCCTCCTTTTCATATTTGTGCATTTGTTTCTGGCATATTTGGCCAAGAAGGTGTAGCAGCCTTCCTAAGAGTCTGACATTCCTGAACCCACATATCACCAGCTTAAGACTCCTCTTGATAAATCATTTTAAATATTTAAAACATAGCAAACTTACAGTAGTCAGGTTCAGCAGGGGCATCAGTTTGCTCAAGTAACATCTTTTCCTTGTTATGAAATTCAGAATTTTCAGATTTTCCAGTCATGTTCATATTGTTCAATTCACTGGAAAGCTCAACTACTTGTGTCTCAATTATGGAAGCATCACTCTTCTCCTCCAGATAATCAGATTTAACCTCTGAATTCAACTGGGACAATGAGAAAGCCAAATGAATATTATAATTGTGATTAGAGAATAGCCGCCCCCAGGGGATGGTACATCAGGGCATTGATAACTTCATCAATAGTCAAGGAAAAACAGTAAGTTCGATTAAAAAAAGAAGCTTTAATAACTTCATCAATAGTTAAGAAAAGGGCTTAGGAACGGAACACTAGAAGTTAAAAATTGAAGAGTGTTTTTTCAATATAAATGTAATGACTTGAGTACAAATACTATGGTACATATGAAAATCGGTTTGTGCTTTATTAATTTGTCTACTATTAACAAGCATTTTGCATGTGTATAAAAAGTTTAGTGTTTTGGAAAATTGACTTACTTCAAATGATGGTGCTTTCTCCAGTTCCTTGACAACGACTTTCATTGTTGGACGTTGGTCTTGAGTTTCTGCCACACACTGATATGCAATTTTCATAAATGTGTGCAAAGAATCCTTGTTCGGTCCTTTACTTAGAACGAAATTGTTTTCACCGATTTCATCCTTTAATATAGGATCAATCATGTCCTCTAGTCTTCCCATCCAGAAGCTTTGTCTTGCCACAGGGCCCAACCCTCTCACATTCTCCTTCTCGAAAATTGGGTCAAAGGCTCTCCTCCCACATAGAATTTCAAACAATACAACTCCAAAACTATAAGCATCTGTTTCTCTTTTTAACCTACCAGTCTTCTCATATTGTGGATCTATGTAGAATGGTCTGCCAATACGATTGGTGAGATAGAGAGCTTCGCCTTCTTGATTTGGAGGCAAAATTACAGACCACCAAAAGTTACAAATCTTTGCCCCACATTTCTCGTCCAACCCAATGCTCTCGCTGCATATATCACGGTGTATTATCGTCTTTTGGTCTTCCATCTCAGAGTGAAGGTACTCCAATGCGTGTGCGATATCAATGCAGATTTTCAAACGCTTTTCCCATGTCAAAATGCGCATATCATTGACGTTTCCCAAATAACCAAGAAGGTATCCATTAGAAACATTATCAATGACAAGGATCATCTCAGAATCTTCAACGCAAAATCCAATTAAAGTGACTATGTTAGGATGCCTGACACTCGTAAGCATCTCTATTTCTGTATAAAGCTCTTTTTCTCCATAATACTCATTTCTAGGGGTGTACCGTTTTATAACCACAATGTCGTGTCCCTTGGGATGATCTCCTTTATTCTTCCCCTTTTCAGATGAAGGATTTTCTTTATCAAAACAGTGGAGTTCTGCTCTGTACGAAGTACATTCGCCATCCATAGATGAAATTGTGTATGTCTCTGAGAAATTATTTGTTACTGATTTAATATCATTGAGATGAATCTTCAAGTGTCCCAACGTGTTTTCCTGCAAATATGTGACAAAGGGAAAAACAGAGTTACAAAACTGACATAAATTGAGAGAAAAAAAAGTGTTGTTAAAACTTTTAGAAAAAACTACAGGCTACATTGAATCTATACAATTAGCCACTACTGCAATTATACAAGGCAAATGGGTTCTGCTCTGCTCTGTATAAAGTATAGTAACCCAACTCCACCTCACTGCCATCTGATTAAACTGTAGGAGACTGGAGCCTTCTGATCGACATATACGAATTCATATATGTTGTTTGGAACATAAACAGAAGTGAATATGTTGCCGAACCTGCTTCCTTTTTCCCCTATATTTCGTGTGCCCTTATTTTCCATCTAAGACATCACAGTTGGGCTTAGGCAGATTGCACAACCCGTAAAACTTTTATGGTTACCCAGTTTGTAGATAAGACCCAAACAAAAATTTGAATTAGTTAAATACTTACATAATATTAAGTTATTTATAGTTAGATACATTAAATGATAATCTTAAGGGAAATTAAATCCTGTGTTTTATACATTAAATGATAATCTAAAAGGAATCCAAATCCTGTGTTTTAGTAAGATTTAATTAAATTAAAATTTCCATTGCATATAAAAGCCATCATAATAAATTTGGACGACCCCTACCCTACACCACCGAATACTAGCACAAACTTCTAACAAATTTATATATTTTTTAGTAATTTCAAGTTTGTAACAACTTAAACATATTATTTGCTATATTTCTTAAGATCATATATCATATTCTATGCCGCTGGCAAAAATGCCCCAGCCTGAAGAAGAATTAGAGACGGGTATACCCGATACCCGACGGGTATTGGGCCGGATATGGGTATGTAAAATTAATATTTCACGGGTATGGGAAGAGTATGAGATTAGATGATACCCGACCTAATTACCCGAAATTATATACCCGTTTACCCAATATTTATATACCCGAAAACTTTAAAGTTTAATATTTATTTTCCTTTAACTTTTGTTTGTAATGTTTCATTCTTGTAGTTTTATTAATTAAAAAATAAACTTTTCATTTGAAATATATATTTTGATGACATTATTCGTATTTATATGCTATGAAATACAAAATTATTTTTTGAGATTAATATTATAATATATCTACATTTTTAAATATATCAAATCTTATGATGGTAATGATGATATGTATGTTATTTAACATAATTTAATAAGTTATACAAATTTTTAAAACATAAAACCATAAAGGAAAGTAAAAATATATACACATGAAATCCAAAGGGGTATACCGGATACCCGTGGGTATGCACCATACCCGACAGGTAAATACCCGCCAAATACCCAATGGGTAACGGATCGGGTATGAGACAAGATTTTACAACCTGGTATGGGTATAGGATTGGTCATACCCGGCCCATTGCCAACCCTATCCAAAACACATAATCTTTATTTGACGTTATCACCTAATACCATACATGTCCAAACCCACAATTTCATACCAACGTGTCAACCCAACCACTCCATCCGATTCACTATGAATGGTAGTGATCTCAATTTCATACCCGATTATAAATTGTGTCTAACATTTGGTATCAGACATGTATACATTACCCGTGGGCTACAGGGTATACCCCTTGGGACACCCATTACCCATAATCCAATCATAAACTCACCAAAAATGGATCGTGTACTCAAACAAACTTCTAACAAAAATTATATTTCTTTAGTAATTTTAAGTTTGTAACAACTTAAAGATATTATTTACTATATTTCTTAAATTCATATATCATATTCTATGCGGTTAATTGGACGGTATCACCTAATACCATACATGTCCAAAACCACAAAAAATAAAACTATGCTACCCATCCTAGATGTTTCGGTTTTTTCTTTCAATTTGGATTCTTTTACCATCCTATATTGACTTATTTTCAAGTAGAATAGAAAATAAAGATACTGAAACAAAAGAAAAATTACCATCCAAGAATAATGAATACCAAAAAAAATAGATAATAAAATAGAAAATGGGTCTTACAATATTTTCACGACGCAACTGAAGTTCCAATGCTTTCTCAAGTTTAGCCACAATATGGTGCATATCTGGGCGGTGTGCTCGATCATCATTTAAGCAAGAATATGCTACCTTGGAGTATATGAGGAGTGATTGCGGAGACAATATTTGATTTAATAGATGAGGATGGATTATATCATGCAATGTTCCGTTTTCATAACCATACTTGGCCATCTGAGCTAGAGACCTATCAGCCTCGTTCTGAATTAATGCTTTCCTCTCGCACAATATTTCAAATAAAACAACACCGAATGAGTAGATGTCCGACTTGTGGGTCACACCTCCCGTCTTTTCAATTGCTGGGTCCATACACCCCATTGTGCCAGTGTGTTCACAAGGGCACACCTGGTCCTTATAGTTTAGTGATTGTTTGATGGAAAATTCAAAACTGGATAACTTGGTTTCCCAGTTATCGTCTAACAAAATTGTGTTGCTATTGATGTTACAATGTAGAATAGCATAATCACGTCCCTTGTCATAATGTAGGTAACTCAACGCACGAGCCACACCTAGACATATCCTCAATCTTTGCTTCCATGTGAGGTTCAGGCTGTTTAAATACTGCCCTAGACTTCCATTGGCCTCATACGTGGTTACAATGATCTTTTCATCTATCTCATCACAAAACCCAATTATAGAGACCAGATTTTTATGCTTAAGATCAGAAAGCGCTGAAATTTCTGCCAAGAACTCGAGGTCTCCATCCCCATGCTTACAATCAAACCTCCGTGCAGAGATCTCCGTCAACCTCCCAGACCACAAGAGTCGTCCTTTATATGCGATACCAACTCCACCATGTTTGATGATGTTATCATGATGAAAGTTGTTGGTGGCCTTCGCCACAGCTTCAAGTGGGATTTGTAAGTGAGCAAACTGGTTCATTGTTGATGCCATGTTCTGTTTATCAAGCAGAAGGGAGTGTTAAAACAACAGGTTACAAATGAAAGAGAAGGTAAGATCTAATAACATATATGAGCAACCACACATACATATATATATCAGATCTAGCAACCTGAATCCCTGACTTTCTATTCCATTAATTAAATAAGCTTAAAAATTGAATAAATATAATGATTTATAGGTAGTCACGACTTTAAAGGTACACAATATAATAAACTCTTAAGTTTACACGTACATAAGGATTTGCATACTCTTTCTATTCGGTTATCAAATATTTTATAGATATTCCAATATAACAAAAAATGATAAAATTCAAGTATTTTACAACAAAGATATAAATAATTAAAACGTAAAACAATACACTAAAACATCTAGAATGAATACAGTTTCTAATATACACACATGTGTGTGTATTTGTTCTTGTCGTTAAAAGATTAATCTATAAAAATACCATCAATAACCTTTTGATGAACACAAGTTAAAGTCATAATTTGTATTCATGCACTTAAAGGAACCCTGCTTTCATAAAATTGCGATAACTTACTTGAAATACCAATGCTTTCTTGAGTTGCATTAAAACTTTTTTTGTTGTTGGTCGTTTTTCTCTATCAAGATGTAGACATTGGTAGGCAATCTCTTGAAATGTAATTAATGATTTGGGCATGATCTGTTCCCTCATTTGTTTGAACACCACCTCACCATGCTTTCCTTCTTTAAAACTTTTTTCAATGAAATCTGGTAGATAGTGGCCCTCATGTTTTTGGATTTCAAACGTTGATCTCCCGCACAAAATCTCAAATAAAACAACACCAAACGAGTAAATATCGGATTCTATGGTTAGGAATCCCGATTGTCTATAAAGTGGGTCCACGTATCCTTTTGTGCCACACGCATGATCGATGATATAGTCTGTTTCCTGATTTATTGAACATATTAGCGAAAGCCCAAAATCAGCGAGTTTTGCTTTCCAATCATTGTTTAACAGGATGTTTTCAGTTTTGATGTCCCTATGTATCACCTTTGCTTGTTTTCCTACTCCTCTGTGTAGGAAATCCAACGCTCTTGCAACATCAATGCATATATTAAGTCGTTTCACCCATGTAAGAGAAGTATCATTCAAATACCTATCAAGACTTCCCTTGGACAAATACTCATATATAAGGACTTTTTCATCATTTTCATCACAGTATCCTACAAGACCAATGACATTCTCATGTTTATAATCCAAAAGAATTTGGAGCTCACTAAAGAATTGTTGTTCTCCTTGACCAAACCTCGTATCCAATCGCTTTGCAACAATGGTTTTAATTCCTTCTCCATCTTGAAGGTTTCCTTTATAAACTTTACCAAATCCTCCCCCACCGATGAAATTGTCATCATGAAAGTTTTGTGTCACCCATTTTATGTCTTCAAGTGACATTTTGGGGTTATCCTTGTTGTTGTACTGTAAACATGACACACCAAATAAAATAAATATATTGATAACTATAATAAAGTGGTTATAGAAAACTAAATTGGTATTATCTTTTTCTAAATATTATGAAAAACTATAAATGATGAGTAAATTGATAATTGGGTCATATCATTGATCACAAACATTGAACAACATGATTTTAATATGATGATCAATGTCCCTTATGAATTAAATATGCGTTGTACTGTGTTTTCTAAAGGTTTTGGGTTGAATTTTTATTTATTGTTATATTTCCGTATAAGCAATTCTAACAAAGTCCTAACTTGATAGTCTAAAAGGTAGGATTGACAAATTCCTACAATGTCTAAAAAGTAAACTTTATAGGTTGATGCTAGACATTATAAATTTATAGGTTGATAAATTCCTAATTTTTGTTTTCTATATAACAGGGAACCATCACACAAATTACTTCTAGGTGTTGATAAACTGAATTTAGAACAGTGACTTACTTGAAAGAATAATGCTTTCTCAAGTTCCTTGACTACGACTTTCATTGTTGGGCGTTGGTCTTGAGTTTCCGCCACACACTGGTGTGCAATTGTAATAAATGTGTGCAAAGAATCCTTGTTGGGTCCTCTATTTAGAACAAAACCGTTTTCACCAACTTCTTCCTTTATTATAGGATCTATCAACTCTTCTAGTGATCCTGTGCTGAAGCTTTGTCTTGCTACATGGGCCAACCCTATGTCACTCACCTTAAGGTAAATTGAGTCACCGGCTAATCTCCCACAAAGAATCTCAAACAAGACTACTCCAAAACCATAAACATCTGATTCTCTTTTTACTTTACAAGTATTCTTATATTCTGGATCTATGTAACGTGTTCTGCCAATCCAGTCAAAATAGAGAGCTTTGTCTTCTTGATTTGGAGGCAGGAATACAGACCACCAGAAGTGAACAATCTTTGCCCCCGAGTTCTCATCCAACCCAATGTTGTAGTTGCATATATCACGGTTTATCATCATCTTTTGGTCTTCAATCTCATAGTGAATGTACCTTAATGCGTGTGCAACATCAATGCATATTTTCAAACGTTTTTCCCAAGTCAAAAGACGTTTGTCTTTGAGGTTTCCCAAATACTCACAAAGAAATCCATTAGAAAAATTGTCAATGACAAGGATTATCTCAGACTCTTCAAAACAAAATCCAAGCAGATTGACTATGTTGGGATGCTTAACTCCACCGGAAAGAATTTCTATTTCTGTGAGAAACTCTTTTTCTCCATACCACTCATTTCCAGAAGGGGGGTAGCGTTTGATAAGTACAGTGTTGTGTCTCTTGGATGATGGATTCTCTTTATCATAATGCTCAAGTTCTGCTCTGTAGAAAGCATAGCCATCAATAGAATTCAGAATTTTGTATTCGCTTGAGAAATAATGGGTTGCTGATTGAATAAGAGTGAGAGGAATCTTCAAGTGTTCCAAGTTCTTCCCCACCTGCAAATTAAATATGTGACAAGGGAGTTACAGCTAAGGTAGAAAAATGCAAACGGAATTGAATGAAATTGAGTAGTTAATATCTCTTGAGATGAAGTTAATATCCATCTAGTTCCACCCTCTTCGCACGACAGTGAAAGTTCCAGCGTGATTTGTGGTAAGCACATGTCCGTCACTCGACCCTAAAACCAGACGCCCCTGCTTCTGTTTGATGTGCCCTACTTTTACATGCTTGGCTTACAAGGTCAAGCCCACCACATTTTTCCAAGCCCACAAACCAGTTATAGTTAGTTCAATAACTAAATAAGGCCCAAATACGTTGAGTGGTAATTTGAAACCATTATAAATCTTTTAGGTTAGCTTAGTCAAATTAATTGTTTGTTTGTTGCCCTATAACATGCCTAATATTTATAATAGATTTGCTAAATTTTAAATTGTAGTTAATAATATGTGTCACCATAGTGTTATTGAATTGAAATAAGTTCCTAGGCCAACTAATTAAGTTAATTGTTGGTATAGAAAGAAGATTATATATGTTAATCTTTATGTAGTTTAAATAAAATTAAATAATAAACTGTAAAAGGGAAGTTGAGGAAGTATCTATTGTAACACTTGAAATTATACAACGTATTTAACTTGATTCATAAATCAATTGAAAAATTAGAGGTTATAACTAATTAGATGATAACACATAGGAACAAGAATTTTGAAAGACAACTTAATAAGAATAAGAGAACTTATAGGTTAGTTTAATATACCCATTTTTGTTTGTTTTGAAGGTAGATTAGGGATGTTTGAAGAGAGATACATAGAATATGTGTTATGGGGTTCTATTGGGGGCGCCAATGGTGTCATATTAGTTACAAGAGGGGCACGAACATTGCGACGGGTGGGCGCGCTTGGTGGGGACGGGCTTTGTACCATCCGTCAAAAATGGATCTTAGAAAACCCGAACCATTTTAAAAATCGAATCCAAACCATTTGTAAACCGGTTTGAACCGTTATAAATAAAATATATTATATTTCGAACCTTTATAAATAAAATATATTATATTATATTTCGAACCATTATAAATAGAATATACTATATTTGACTATACTCCAATTTTTATGAAACTTAGGTCATATGATAGAGAAAAATATGCTCGTCCTAACGGTATATTTGTATTTTTATAAAACGTCATAGAGTTATATGAGAAAAACGAGTTAAATAGCTGAATTTAATTATATATATCAAACAGATATAATAATATCAAAAACTTTGCTTTCAAACTAAACCACAGTCATGTGTCGTTTGAAACAAAATCCAAACAACAGTCCATCATTTGGAATCCCCATCCCAAACCACAGTGATCTGCAAGTTTCTTTTCTTCTACAAATCGTGATGCCCTTTTTCAAGTAATCAACTAAGCTGTATTTCGTGATTTTTGACATCTAAATTTACCCTAAATGAGTCTAAACACTAATATACATCTATAGCATGTCCCCATATTTTATATAGTTGCCAAATTTCTTTTAAAAATCAATTCTCCATTTTATAATTAAATTTGGTATACCACATTAACCCTAGCCACTCTCAAACGATTTCTTTATCTCTAAAACGTAAACCCTAGCCTTCAATTCGTTCAAACCTCTCTCCAAGTTGTGGATTCAAGCAAGAACTTATTCTAGGGCTTGGAACTTCTTTCTACGATTTCTCTCTCAATTCTCACCCAAACGAGGTAATTCTTGTTTCCATTCTCATTAGAATTTCGACATCTACAAAACCCCTCTATCAATTTCTGTGATAAAGGGCATTTTAGATTTGTTCATAATCTTAGGGTGAGTGGGGTGGAAGCGGGGAGTGGGTGGGTTGAGTGGAGTTACCGCACGGTAACACCACCACCGACCCCCCATTCCCCGCGGTGAACCTTAAAACTCGGTGACTAGTTACCACTTGTGTTACATGACCGTTGCATGCTTTTTTTTAATGTTGGAGGTAGTAACGGCTATTAAAAAAATTGATTTCTTATTTAAATACCACATTTACTAAAAACCTCTCATACACCATAGATAAAAAAAAACAAGGTTGATGACAAGAAAAAAGGTTCGGGGTTCGGTTCGAAGCCGAGGGGATGCGACTCGCAAAGTAGGCAATGCAGTTCGAGCGGTCCGAGTGCACCATTTTAACCCACACTCGGTTATTCGCCACACTCTCAACCTCCACTTTTTTACTCCCAAACTCCACAACCAAGTTTTTACAACACCCAACCACTACCTAATTATCCACCACAATTGTTTTCACTCCCGCAAGGTCCCACATTGGTCGCACCAGGCCGGTATGAATATTCCACGGAAGCCCAAAACTCATTCAACGCGTTTACGTATAGGAGCACACCAATTTAATCACCAAGAGAGAGTGTTGAACGCATGCTTCCGATCTACAATGATAATGAAGACAAAGATATTGTCCTAGAGACGCAAAACTTGGATGAAGATGAAGATCTTGGCGAAGACGAAGAAGAGTTTGAAATGGAAGACGAAGATGATGGTGAAGCAAGTGACACGAAAGGAAAGGTAGGAAAGGCGGAGCGTTAAACTTGGACAAAAAACAAGAAGAGGCCTTAGCAAAGGCATGGGTTTATTGTTTGGTAAACAAGAAACAAGGCAACCAACAAAAACATAACATTACAACGAAACGGTTGGCAGAAGTACCCGAACCACTAATCAAGTACGTTCAAAATGGAAACCAATAAGGACTAAGTTAAATTAATTCAACGGTCTTCGACATCAAGCAGTAAATTTTTTAATTTTAAACTTTACATAATTTTATTTTTTAAATTAATATTACATTTTTATTTTTACCTTTATATAATTTTTATTTTTGTAGGATCATTTACATTCTAGCGAGAGTCACGATGCGGCGTGTTGGTGCATCCGTCTGTCGACTACGTCTTATATCGAGTCTTGTAGTGAATAGGTTAGAACAGGGCACGAAATCCAAGAAACATGTGTTAGATAGGGTTTCGCTTATGTGTCCTTGACCTGATTTCGCTCTTGTGTCAAGTGATGATTTCGCTTATGTGTCAAGTGAAGGTTTCGCTCATGTGTACATGTCTGTATGAGCGAAATCTGATCACCTATATAAAGGTTGTAAGAGCGAAATCATAGAGAGAGTTGTAGGTGTTGTCTTCCGGTGAGCCACGAAGTGCTGCCGAAGTGTTGTCAGAGCTTGTAAACGTTATCAAGATCAATACAACAACAGTTTAAAGTGAATTTTGCTGAAATTTCACCAAAGCATTAGTTTCCGCCTCTTGTTTTGGATAGGAATTCTTCTGATCGACTCAAACAGGGCCGAATACGATCCTACAAGTGGTATCAGAGCTCAGGAGGAAGAGTTCTTGCCATTTCAGCTGCATTTCTTCTGATTTTCTACACTTTCTTCAAAATTTTAAAATTTTTTACGGTAAAACCAGCTCAAATTCACACACAGCACTCGTAATCACGTAATAATAAACCCTTGAAAGTTTCAAAGCTAAAATCGATCTAAAACTCAGTATTTTTGGGGTTTCGCTTTTGAGGACTCGTGAAAATTGTGACGTCATGCCTGATTTCGCTCCTGGAACATAGGTGTTTTCGCTCTTATGGACCATTAACCTTGATTTCGCTCATAAGGCACAGTGTGGTTTCGCTTCAGTGACAACTTAAGGTTCCGCTTTTGTGACAACTAGGGTCTCGCTCTTGTGACACTCAGATTTCGCTCATAATTACATCAGATTTCGCTCCAAGGGTTCAAACGTTAATTTCGCTCATAAGGCACTCAGTAATTTCGCTCATAAGACACCTTGGGTTTCGCTTATTGTGACACCTAGGATTTCGCTTATTGTGACACCTAGGATTTCGCTTATTGTGACTTGTGTGACAACTCAGGGATTTCGCTCCAAGGTCAATTCTGCCTAAGCTTGGAAATTTGTGAACTTGTGACAATTGAACAATGGACAACGAATTCTATAACGCCTTTGCTAGCCCGATCACAATCACTCAGAATGCTTTACTGGAAAATGAAACCGGGACATCTCAGAAACCGCCCAAACTCATGGATATTGATGATTATAATGCATGGTCTGAATGGTTTGGAAACTGGGTTGAGGCATATCATTTGGATGCGTGGGAGCACACTGAAGAACCTTATGTTAGGCCCACAAGGAATAATGCTCAGTTAACAATTAGAGAAATGAGTACTGAAGATAAAAAGAAATATAGGGATGAGAAATTGATGGTGAGTCTGCTTCAGCAAGCGATAAAAGAAGATATCTTAATACTGCTTCAACATGATGGAACTGCTTATTCAATTTGGACAGAATTGGAAGCAAAATTTGTTGGAAGTGATGATATGCTCAAAAACAAAATGTCGCTCATGAAGAAAGAATTCGATTTATTCCGTGGTTTGAAATCTGAAAACATCAAGCAAATAATTGATAGATATTGTAACTTGGTGAGAAATATGATAAAACTTGGTATTAAAAAAGATACTGATGAATTGATTGAAAAACTTGCAGATGCGCTACCTCATGAAACTTGGGGAACATTTTTGATGATGCTGAGATCCAACAGAAAGGATTATAAAAATTTGACACTGGGAGACTTCATCAAACACCTAGAAGCTCAAGAGATGGAGCAAAGGAAGATTGCCAGGATGAAGAACTACGATGGAGAACAGGATATCAGCTTGTATTACAAAGGTGGTATCAACGAAAAGTCAAATTTTTCTCCAAAAGTCGAAACTGCTTACAGTGCGAAAGATTCTTCTGAAAAGAAATCTTCCCAAGGATCAAGCAGCACAAGATTTTCATCATTCGATCCAAACATTTCTGCAACAAAGAACGGAAGAAAACTTCAATGCAATATTGTATTAAATCTTGAAAGTGATCAAGATTATTCTGAAGAAGTAGCTAAAAATCAAATGTCTTTATTGGGAATGATTTTAGAATCCTATAGTAGTTTTGTGGCCGGAAAGATCGGTAATCCAATGCTCACGAAAGAGGATTACGATCAAATAGATGCTGAGGAAATGGAATTGATGGACATTAAATGGTGCATGGCAAGTGTGTTGAGACGAGCTGAGAAGTTTAAACAAATTACGGGAAGAGATGATTTCCGTGATGCAAATGTTTCAACTTTAGGCTTTGATAAATCTAAAGTTACATGTTTTCGTTGCAGGGAAAAGGGGCATTTCAAGAGGGAGTGCAAAAATCGTGAAGCTAGTGCAGCCCAGAATCCTTTTGGAAATAACGATTATCACAAAAAGGCGATTTATCATCAAGTCACACCACCAGCACCGCATCAGGCACAAACTGCACATGGGAGAGATGTGATTGAAGGATCAAAAAGAGCATGTCTAGTTAATCAGGGCAAATATGATAATTTTAGCTGGGATAAATATCTTCCAACAAATAGCAAAGTGTGTTTGGCAGAACAAGATGATGAAAAGTTGGCTGAAGGTTTCTGTTGGGACAATTTTTGCCCAGATCAAGAACTTATGGCCAAAGAGATGTCCAAAGACACTTCATATGCTAAAGCTTTCATTGCAAATGCCTACGATTTGAAATGTGCCGAAAAGTGCAGAAAAGTAATGGAAGCTGCTGAAGCAAGACGGAGAAAGCTTGAAGAAGAGGAAGAAGAGGAAGAGAGATTAAAAGCTGAGGCAGAATCTGAGAAAAAGAGAAGAGCTGAATTTTTACGATCAAACAGAACAGTCAAAGAGGTTCCTGAATTTGAAGTCAAAGTTGATGCAGAACCTGTTAAAGTTCCTGAAAAGTGCATGAACTGTGATTCTTTAATCAAGCAGAAGAATGAGTTGTTGCACAATATAAACAGATTAAAAGAATCCTATGATACAATGAACAGAGAAATCAACAAGTATACTGATACAAACGGTGAACAAGCTGTGGCAATGAATACACTAAAGAGAGCTTACCTGAGACAACATGATGATGTCAACTTTCACATAAAGAAATGTGCTGATCTGGAGTTGAAGTTTGCAACACAAAAGATAGAAACTGAGAGAGTCAACAAGCTATTAGAAAGTTACTCATGTTCTACTTTTGTTGACAGGATTTATCTGGTTGTGGAGAAATTGAAGACATTTGAAGAAGTGAAGACGTCCGAAGAAAAGAAGTCAGAGACAAGAGAAGATGATGAAGTGAAGATTTCTGGTGAGAAACCAAGTGTTGTCTATAACAAATGTCCACCCCCGGTCGAAAATGGATATTCACCTCGAAATCCAAATTCCGAAAGAGTCGATAAGGCAATAAACTTACAATGGGAGTCTGGGCCGTTGGATAACTTGCCAGAAAATATTGATGTCACATACACGTCATCCGACACTGATCATGAGTCAAAGTTGATAAAAAGTGTGGTCGATCAGGTGTTAGATAAAGATGACTGTGAGGAGTCAAAACCGGAGTCCAAATCCAAGTCAAAATCTGAGTCCGATGCGTCAAAGTCAACAGTCAAAAAGGACAAACGGGTTTATGATAAAGAGTTTTTGATATCAAAATCTAATTTGAATGATGAATCATTCAAAGTGGCATATACTTTGAAAGATTCTGACAAATTATATTCTAATGAAGCATTTCCAATAAGAGGTGTTAAAACTGAAATGATTAAAAGGGTTTTCATACTTACAGAAATTAATATTTCTGAAATAAAAGATTTAAATCTTTCTGGAAAACCTAAACAATACACTTCAAGAGTGCAACAAAGATTAAACAAGAAAAAGGGTTACAGTTCTGGTTCTGGTATTCATAAAAAACCAAACCATAACTATAATTTCAAAAAGAAAGGATTAGGATTTAATCAACCGAAAAATTATAAAAATGAAAAAGTTTATAAATCAAAAACTGTGTTTGTTTCAGGAAACTCTTTAGAAGCTGAGAAAGAGCAAGCATTCAGAAAGCAGACAAATCAAGAATTCCTTGCAAAGAAGCAAGAGGACATGAAGAAGAGTATTGCTCAGAAGACTACAGAGACGAGAACCTGTTTTCAGTGCAAAACTGCTGGTCATATTGCTAGGAATTGTCCGAAAACATTCAAACCAAAACAGGAAGTCTCTGGTAAAATGAAAGAAAAAGTTGTTGAGAAAACTGAACTTACAACCAGAAAATTTACAGGCTTTGAAAATTCAACCTTTGAGATTGGTGAATGTTCAAAGAATGTGATTAAAAGTAAAGAAAATCTGAAAAATCAAAAATGGGTTGTTAAGGGTTCAGGAAACAGTTCTGGTGATGAATCTGATTCCACAAAATCAGAGGAGCCAAAAGTTGTTAAAGAAAAGGTTGAGAAATCAGTTCTGAATGTGGATGATGTGAATTTTCCACCTCTACGGGCTGAAAATTTTAAAAAGAAGGTTGGGAAAGTTGAAATTTCAAATCAATTTTATTCTGACAAGAAAAAATTTGATGTTGATAAGTCTTTCAACGGAACTGTGAAACACATTTTTGGAAAAATGGTCGATGGTAAGGCCAAAGGAGTGAAAGAATTTTATGCTTCCAAAAGAAATGTTCACATGTCGGTTGAAAGTAAAGATGAAGAAGAGGTTGTTACACCCAAGGAAGGTTAGGCTTGGGTGGATATATTTTTCAAACAATAAAAACCTGACTTGCCGGAGATCCCAAGTTTGTAATTGCGGATCAGGAATCGGCATCTTTCTTGATAATTGTTTATGTGAATGAATTTTATAATGAAAATTTTGGTAATTCATACTGCAGGAATAGCCGGAACTCCCAGGTTGGTAAGTGTGGAGTAGGTATCGGCACATTGAGAATTCAACCAACAGATGATGATTGGTTGAAAATGCTTGATTGGATTGATCTTACAAGTGGTAAATCAGGGACATTAAGTTGTATCTGATTTTCTACAAGTGGTTGAAAAACAATGTGATGAACCAAATCCCTAACCTACTAATGGTTTACAAAATCAACAAAACTTATTTTCCGGAAAAACCATTTTGATTAAAACAAACTTAAGTGTTTTGAGATCATAATGGGAAAATAGTTTGTTGTGAGGGGGAGTTCTGATTGTTTATGCCAAGTGGATGGCGAATTGAGGCAATTTGATATCAGTTGTCACGTTACTTGTACAGTTTGTTTTCAAATTTCCTAAAATGTGTTTGCATTTTAGGGGGAGTAAGAAATTTTAGAAAATCCAAAAACATTAGAAAATTTGAAAAAGCCAAAAACATGATAAAATGAAAATGAGTTTTGGTGTATAAAAGAGGAAATGATAGTACATCAGTGAACGATCACAGCATGCTAAAGAATTGGTAAGATAAAAAGTGATAAACGGTCTCACTGATGATGTGCCAGTAGGTTTTTACACATTTAGTAGATTGTGACGAGATATAAACCTAAATTTCAAACTTGCTTATATCGTGGGGAAACATCCCTCGGATATATGGGTAACCCCCGAAATCTCGTTTGAAAGATTCCTTTTTCTGATATACTAGGTCTTTATACTCAGTGATATCTGGGGTATTATTCCGGGACTTCTGCTGAATGGAAGTTCTGACCTAGTCCTCGAATAATACTTTCCGCAAAATGCTTGAAACATAGCAGCACCCTCAGCATATATGATAAGACAATAAAATTGCTTAGCAATGCTGTTGTAAAAAAGATCCTCTAAAGGGGACACACCCAAAAGTTGAGTCATGATCTCTCTTCATAATTTATTACCCCCTCCAGATATCATTTGTGTCATAATTACCTGTAAGACTGAATATTGGGATCTGGATACGGGAGTATATTCTGAGGTGGGACACATGATTGAGTTTAAGTGCTTAAGACATTAATATCGTATCTCGAAGCAGTTGAACTTTGTGTGAAAATGTAAGTGGACCAGTATACTGACAATCTAAGTGAATCGTTTAAAACTTAAAATGAAATGAAGCTTAACGGTGTTGGTGATTTGTCTCAAAAACTGATATGATCCTCTTACACGAACTCACAAAAATATTGCCTGTAAATATTTCTTTACTGCATTTCATTTCTGCATTAAAAAAATTCAAAAAGATTTTAGTGTGTTTTAGCATAAATTTTGAAAAATCCAAAAAGATTTTCGACAACTGGTGTTGGAAAGCTGATTTTCAAAATTCCGAGTGCTAAACATGATGAACAAATGGTTTGGGTGAAAGTATTTGAGGTTTGTTGAAATGAAATAAGAAAAAGTTTTGCAATATAAACGTTTTTCCTGCAAGTGGTAAATTAGATTTGAAAATCTTATCCACAAATGGTTACCAGAAAATTTATTTTTGGGTAGAGTTTTTGCAGGTTGGCCAGGTTTCGATCCAGAGCAGGATGAAAGCCAGGTTATGATCTTGTGAATTCTAGACTACGATCCCAGCAGATTGAGAGGGAGAGTCTGAAGACACCATGATATTCAACATTTGAGAGAGAGGAGTTTGTTGATGATGAAGATAGAGAATGAGGATTCTTGCAATGACAAATACTTCAGAGGAAGATCGAAGACTGATAAAGATTGTAGATTGACAATCGAAGACTCGACACTGAAGACTCCGTCAACATTCGAGGGGGAGTTTGTTGGTGCATCCGTCTGTCGACTACGTCTTATATCGAGTCTTGTAGTGAATAGGTTAGAACAGGGCACAAAATCCAAGAAACATGTGTTAGATAGGGTTTTGCTTATGTGTCCTTGACCTGATTTCGCTCTTGTGTCAAGTGATGATTTCACTTATGTGTCAAGTGAAGGTTTCGCTCATGTGTACATGTCTGTATGAGCGAAATCTGATCACCTATATAAAGGTTGTAAGAGCGAAATCATAGAGAGAGTTGCAGGTGTTGTCTTCCGGTGAGCCACGAAGTGCTGCCGAAGTGTTTTCAGAGCTTGTAAACGTTATCAAGATCAATACAACAACAGTTTAAAGTGAATTTTGCTGAAATCGCACCAAAGCATTAGTTTCCGCCTCTTGTTTTGGATAGGAATTCTTCTGATCGACTCAAACAGGGCCGAATAGGATCCTACACGGCGATCATGAAACAAGCCTTAAAAGATTACTAATCAAAAAATCCGGATGGTTTTCATCATGTTGAGGTGTGGGTGGTGGTTAGAAAACATGAAAAATGGGCCCTGGTACCATTGTTGGGGGAAGATAGTAGTAGTTTGAGCCAGAAAAGAAAGTCATCAGATTCGGGTAACTACCATGCGGGAGCTGAATTTACTAGTTCTATACCCAACATAAACGAAGACCCTTCACCAAGAAGACCACAAAAGAAAGATAAAATACCCGCAGCGACGTCCGATAGATAGCTCAACGGGTTTGTCTGAGAAGCTTGAACAATACAAACTTATGAAAGAAGCAAAACAAATAAATGAGTTGGAGTTGGTGGACATAAGAAGGAAACCAGAGGAAGACACTATCACGTTGATGGCGGAACAACGCGATGTGGTGAGAACACTTTTGTATGATCAGGATTTGTAGAAGTTTACTAAGCCACGCGATTTGGAGACGTTTACTAAGCCGCGCGACAATGTTCCACCAGAGATGTTGCCAATCACACTCGTCTTTTGCAGTACATCTTCTCTGGCGGAACAGAGCAGCTCCGGGGTAAGAGATCTCCGAGTCTTCACCGGGCGAGTTCATCCTTTCCGGCGATAAATAATATATGACATCCAGGTTCTTTCTTTCTTATATACAAGCATATATAAAAGGTAGACCCCAGAGAAATTACATATATTATCTTTGCATCTACTTTGATATATCACAGTATAGTGTCTGTTATAATATATAAACCTTCCAATTTTATTTGCTTGTGCCCCCCACTGTTGTTTGTGCTAGTTGTAATTAGGTTTGAAATACTTGGAGATTTTGAAATTGCTGTATTTTGAGTTCTGTAGCTGTGTTTTGAGTTCTATAGGATACTTAATGCTCACCGTAGAAGTTATAATGTACATGCATTTATGTTACTCGGTGCTTACTTTAAACTATATATTGTATACTCATCTTGCTCCTTGATATTGGGGTATTATATATGATATATTGTATGCTCATCGCTGCTCAGTGTGTATTTCATGGTTGATTATTGGCATTGTATGCTTCTAGATGTTCATTACTCATTTGTTGTTCTTGATTGCTTATTGGCATTGTATGCTTTTGGTTTCTCATTGAGTGCTTCTTGTTGCCTGTGTATGTTTGTATCATGCTTACATATTAACTTATTGGGTGTTTGTTTGTTTGACTTATTGGGTGCGCGTGTGTCATTGACCTATCTAGTGTTGTGTTGCAACCATATACAATAGGAGTCACGGTTTTACCTTGAGATCGTGTCCAAGGACGAGGGGTGCAAGAAAGGAAAATGGGTATAGTTTGCGAGTAGCCTCTTGGAATGTAGGAACTTTAAATAGTAAATTGTTAGAGGTGGTAGATGCACTTAAAAGATGTAGGATACAGATAGCATGCCTTCAGGAGATTAGGTGGAGGGGGCATAGAGGGGATGAGCGCAATGGGTATAAATTGTTACATTCGGGAACTGATAGGGTCAAAAATGGAGTAGGATTTCTAGTGCATATAGAATTGCACAAGAATGTGATTGAGGTGATACGACACAATGATAGGATTATGGTGTTAAGGTTTACTGGTGGCAAATATAGTCTTAAAACATAAGCTTACAGACGCGAAGACGTATATTCGACCTAGGATACGATGGGGGATTTGAAGGGGGAAAAGATTACCGTGTTTAAAGATAAAGTCATCTCCACGACATCAATGCGACTAGGTGGGGAAACAAACCAGATATGGGAGGTTATGGCAAATAACATTATACATGTAGCAAAAGACATTCTAGGGGTCACAGTAGGAAAGGTAGGTACACATAAGGAATCTTGGTGGTGGTGTGAGGATGTGCATACCAAAATAAGGGATAAGCAGAAGTGTTTTAGGGACCTTTTGAGTTGCTCAAACGACGAAGAATGAGTGAGGTTGAGGGAGAAATACAAAATGGCCAAGTGGGAGGCGAAGAAGGCTGTAACAGAGGCAAAGAACATGGCTTACAAACTGATGTATGAAAACCTGGAAACAAAGGAGGGCGAGCATCATATGTTCAAGATCGCTAAAGCTAGGGAGCGTAGGAGGCAGGATCTAGGGGTAGTGAAGTTTATAAAGGGAGATGATGGACGTGTTTTAGTAAATGAACTTGACATTAGGCTGAGATGGCAAAACTACTTTCATAATCTTTTCAACGGTAGGATGGACTACCAACAACAAAGTGAAAATCCTACTATCCAAAGGCGACAATGTAATAGCGGTTACAATTAGAGTATCACACATGGGGAAGTTAGGACAACACTTAGGAAGATGGGAAGGGCTAAGGCGGTTGGTCTTGACAACATACCAATTGAGGCGTGGTTGTGTTTGGGAGAGGAAGGAGTTCAATGGCTAACGTCCCTATTCAACCTTATTTTCAGTTCAGGAAAAATGTCAGATCAGTGGAAGCGTAGTGTTGTGGTGCCCTTATATAAGAATAAAGGCAACGCTCAATGTTGCGAGAACTACAGAGGGATTAAGCTGTTAAGTCATACTATGAAATTATGGGAGATGATAATTGAGGCTAGGATTAGAAGAGACACGCAAGTTATGGTAAACCAATTTGGTTTTATGCCACGGAGGTCAACTACAGATGCGATACACACTCTAAGGAAATTGATAGAAAAGTATAGGGAGAGAAAATGAGATCTACATATGGTGTTCATTGACCTAGAAAAAGCATATGACAGTATACCACGTGGACTGATTTGAGATAGTTTGGAGGGTAGAGGGTTACCTGGGAAATATATAGACATAATTAAGGATATGTATGATGGGACCGAAACTAGTGTTCATGCACTAATAGGGGATACTGATTTTTTTCCCAGTGGAGATAGGACTCCACCAAGGGTTGGCGTTGAGCCCGTTTCTATTCGCAGTTGTGCTAGATGAGTTGTCAAAGTCGATACAGGAGCCGGTTCCGTGGTGCATGCTTTTTGCAGATGATATTGTGTTAGTTGCGGAGACTAAACAGCGACTGGACGAGAGGTTAGAAGAGTGGCGTTGCTTTAGAAGGAAAAGGTTTAAGAATTAGTCGTTCAAAGACCAAATACCTTCATTGTAATTTTAGTGGAACAGTCGACCGCGAATATACTCAAATCACCGTTGGTGGTCAAGCGGTGCCACAGGTTACTAGGTTTAAATATTTAGGATCGTTTGTACAAAAGGATGGGAGATATATAGTGACGTTCTCCATCGTATCCAAGCTAGCTGGTGTAGGTGGAGAGCAGCCGCTGGGGTATAGTGTGACAGGAGGTTCCCAACTAAATTAAAGGGAAAATTTTATAAGGTTGCAATTAGACCTGCTATGCTATATGGAACAGACTGTTGGGATATCAAAAAGACGCAAACACGCAAGATGGAGGTGGCAGAAATGAGGATGTTACAATGGATGTGTAGGCACACAAGGCTAGAGCGTATGAGAAATGAGGTTTTAAGGGAAATGCTAGGGGTGGCTAGTATATCGAGTAAGATTAAGGATGGGAAATTGAGATGGTTTAGGCACGTGAAAAGGAGGCCATTGACGGCACCGATTAGAGTAGTGGATGCCCTTTGTGTGGAGGGTAGGAGGAGCAGAGGAAGGCCCAAACTAACTTGGGAGGAGCGGATTAGGCAAGATTTGCTAGAGTTGTACCTTTCTGCGGACATGGTCCAGTATAGGAGTTCCTGAAGACGTAGGATTAAGGTTAAGGATTTTTAGGAGAGGGTGAAGATGTGTCTGAGATTTTTGGGTTAGGGGTTAATGTTCCCAACTTTTCAGGTGGACTTTACATATGTTTATCATCTTGTGTGTGTGTGTGTGTATTGTTGTAGGGGTTATAGTTGTGTCTATTCTATTATGTTAGTCGGTTACCACTTATTCTGTGATTGGTGGAGTCCTATTGCTGTATCTGTAGTTCGCATTGTTTGTTTGATGTTTGGTTTCGAACCGGTGATCTTTTTGGAAGCAACCTTTTATCCATATGGATAGAGGTAAGGTTTGCCTATATCCCACCCTCCCCTGACCCCACCAATAGCTTTGCTATTTGTGGGACTAACTGGGTTCGGTTGTTGTTGTTGTATTAAAGATAATCATAATTATTAATTAAATAAAATAAAATTAGTTTATACAATATATATATATATAGTTCACATAAAATGAAAAGTAAAGGATGAGGTGGATGTTTAGAGTTGTTTATTGTTGGAGGAAAAAGTGAGAATTGGAGTGGTGATGGGTTGAAATGATGATGTAGTATGCTTACTAGGCAGTCTAAAGGATGGAGCACGGTTGCTCTTAACCCTACAAAAGTCTTATAAAGTACACACGTTTGAATCATACATAAAGAAGTGTTGTTACATGTAAAGCATGTGATATCATCTAACCCTAATATTTAGTTGGTTTTGTACCAAACGATACCATGTATCATGAAACAAAAAATAAACACAAATGACACTAATTGTTACTTTTAAAGATTAAGAAGGTATATTAACTTAAATGACGTTTTAAGAAGGTATATTAACTTAAATGACGATTTCTAATATAAAATAAATATTTATATATTATCATTCACATATAAATTTATTATAACATGTTTTTTACTATTATTAATTTCTAAATATTTATACATAACTCAAACAAAAGGTCATGAATAACTTAAAATTAAATCATTTTACTGCTATTATTATAGTTAGTTATTTATATTATTATTCTTGTATATTGTAGTATTCAAAAACTATATTTACCCATATACATTTACAAGATGAGGGAATAGTGCGAGGCAGCTTGCCTGACACTACTCTATTGGACTAACTCATTTTTAATTTAATTTTATTACCAGTAAAAAATTACGGTTTCGTCCTTCGTTTAAAATTACGTTTTTGCCCCAGTTCAAAATAAAACTATAATTTTGCCCCTAGCTCAAAATTACGATTTTGCTCTCAGTTCAAAAACCCATTTTTTCCCAGTTTAAAATTACGGTTTCGCCATCCGTTTAAAATTACGTTTTTACCCCCAGTTTAAAATTAAATTATGTTTTTGCCCCTAGCTCAAAATTACGATTTTGCCCTCAGTTCAAAAACCCATTTTTTTTATTCCCAATTTAAAGTTACGGTTTCGCCATCCGTTTAAAATCACGTTTTTACCCCCACTTTAAAATTAAATTATGTTTTTGCCCCTAGCTCAAAATTACGATTTTGCACTCAGCTCAAAATTACGCTTTTGCCCACGGGTCAAAATAAAATTATGTTTTCCTCTAGCTCAAAATTATGATTTCGCCCTCAGTTTAAAATTATGATTTCGCCCCCAATTCAAAATATAATTACGACTTTGCCCTCTGTTCAAAATGATTTTGTTTTCATTTCAAAAATTAAGACTTCTCCCCCAGTTAAAAATTGTGATCTTGCCATCATTTTACTTTTTTTTTATAAAACTATAGTAGTGTTTTATTTTGCTTGGTTGACTCAATGTAACTTTTATTGTGTCAAGCAGTTGTCTAACACTCGCTCATTGATCCTGACAAATTAGTATTTTACCCCCAGCTCAAAATTACAGACCTGTCATCGTTTTTTTTTTAGTAAAACTATGGTAGTGTTTTGGTTTAATTGGTTGTCTCGATGTATTTTTAGATCGTGTTATAAGTAGTATGTACAAGTAACCTAAATACATGCATACATGTTATGAAACTAAGAAATATTCAATTTAACGCCCCGCAACGCGGGCGGGCATAAGTGTAATTTTTATTTGTCCATGCATGCCTAGTACATGCTCATTTGTCCTGAAAAATTACAATTTTGCTCCTAGTTTAAAATTATAGTCTTTCTATCGTTTTATTTTATTTTTTAGTAAAAGTATGGTAGTGTTTTTGTTTTAATTGGTTGACTCGATGTAATTTTTTTAGATCGTGTTATGAGTAGTATGTACAAGTAACCAAAACACAGACATACATGTTATGCGAGAGAAATATTCGGCTTATTGCCCCGCAACACGGGCGGGGCAAAAACTAGTTTATAACAATTCATCATCTCTATTGTTCTGTAAATAGTAACACATAAATGTTAGTGTTCCATATTTATCCTATTTAAGTTTTATCAAACTCGAGTGAATTATAAATTTTGTCATTTATCTTTATACCAAATTTCAGGCGGTGTCATTTATTTTTAAAACTGATAGGTTTTGTACTTAATGTTTTAAAATATTACACGTTACGTCCTTTGCCGCTAACTCTGTTAACTTGAACCATTAAATGAAGGACAAATTGGTCTTTTAACCAATTTATTATTTAACAAAACTGTTTTAAGCCTTTTAATATATAAAACAAAATAAATTATATATTATATTATATGTATATACAGACTTTATCTTTCTCTCTCTCTCTCTCTAGGGCAATCCTACACCCTCACAACCACCTGCTGCCACCCTTCCACCACCTGCCCTCACACCAGCACCACCGCCGCTGCACCACCTCTACACCACCACATGTCACCACCCACCCCACACAAGCACCACTACCACCGCACCACCCTCACACCACCACGACCATCAATTTTCCACCAACACACCACCTCAGTAACTAGATCGAGAACAACATCAATTTTCCCCCCAAATTACCGTCAAATGCACCGATTTGAACCAAAATCGTTCAAAAACTAACAGAATGTGATAGATCCCCTTTGTAGTGATTTAACAACTAATTACCGTCAAATGCACTGATTTTGAGGTATACCAGCAAGTGACATATCCCCTTTGTAAACAAAGACATGTCACTCTTCTTGATAACAGTGGTGACGTTTTTTGTGGCTTCTTTTATATCTTTTCAAAGGTATTCAGATCCATTGAGTTCTTATTTTAGGGGCACTTTTGATTTTGAATAGGAAGATTGACATTAAATGAAAAGAAATGGTTTTAATTGAGAGGATGAGGCTTCGAACCGTAAGGTTTTCTAAATTAGTAAAAGAGTTTTTTTAAATAAAAGGTTTTTTTAATTATTTATGTATGTATAATTCTTTTTGTTTTAATTAGTAAAGGGTTTTTTTTAAAACAAGGTAAAAAGACCAATGTACCCTTCATTTAACGACTAAAATTAACAGAGTTAGAGCCAAAGGACGTAACGTGTAAGATTTTAAAACGTTAAGTACAAAACTCATTAATTTTAAAGACAAAGAACGCCGCCTGAAATTTGGTATAGAGATAAAGGAAAAAACATGCAATTCACTCGAACTCTAATTTAGTTTATAGTTCTCTTTTTTTTTAAACATTTTACTAACAAAAAAGATGAAGTAAAAAAAAATGTCTTACAGGAATTTCATGTGTTGCTTTCTCAGATTCGTTGACAACTTGGTCCTTACCCAGCTGTTGTACTGGCTCCTCCTTTAAGGCATAATATCAGATAATTAAAAAGTAAGTTAATGCTCAAAAATATAAAATTGTGATAAAACTACAAACTAGTGATGAAAAACTATTTACTAATTAGAAAAAAAAAACTATAAAACAATGGACAAATTGATAATATAACAAATGATAAGATGTTGACGAAACCTCGTGTTCAAAGATGATACCTCAAAATTCATCAAATAAGTTTAACAATAAATTACAGGTCAATATCATATGCGTTGTCCTATTAAAATAAAATATGCATATACATTCTATCAAAGAAATTTAATGTTCCATTGTAACTTCATCAAAGGATGTCCGCCATCCGGATCCCATAAGCTTCAGCCAAAGACCCAGCCTCCCAACACAAGTTCTTTAAAGCGTTGATTCGGTTTCCTATAAGTAGAATTTTACTTATTTGAAAAAAAAAATTAAAATAGTTTTAGTTGTGGATCAACATTGATATCTTTATGTCAAGTCTAGCTTAAGTTTCCATACCATTATCAAAGACTATGGCTTTTAATATTTGAAAGGTTTTGTGTTTAATGGAAAGGGTTAATCCATGAGATGTTTCAGGAGGTGCTTAGCGTATGGAACCAGCTTAGGAGTTCCGATTCTAACCGTTTGGAAACCGGCTTAAGAGTTCTGGTGCTTACCGTTGGGACGGATCGGATTTCAGTTGGTGTATAGATGTGTGTTTAGTTTATGGTAATTTTATAAAAGGGGTATGTTAATCTACTAAGACCATTCGTAATGGTTAATGTCCACTAGGCATTTTCCCGCCACATTAACATCATAACGCCCCTTTAAAAATTGTTTAATGGTTAACGCCATTTAATGCTCTTTCAATCATCATTTTCCGTTTTGTTTTCTCTCTATTGGACATTATATTAGAAACGTCTCTCACTCTTCATGCCTCTACAATACCCGCGGGAGGGGGGGGGGAGGGGGGGGGGGGGGTTGAGGGTGTTACCAAGTCCATCCACACCCCCTATAATGCCCCATTGCCTAAGGAACAAGCAATGTGTATATTTGATCCATTTATTTATTTTTGTTATATTTAATAAAAAATAAATCAGTTATGTACAAATTATACAATTATATAATTTTTATTATACAATCCTTTGTAATACCCGAGTCTGTAACGTAGTTGTATTATATACGTATACATATATATTTTATTTTTTTTAGTTATAATATTATATACATATATAATGTGGGGTTCAGTGCAGAATACTAAAAAAGTATTGAACCGATAACAGTGTATTTAACATGTTAAATATATTTTGAAAAAATCAATTTAAAATGGTAAATATTTTTTTTTTCAAAAGTATGTGAAGAAGATATTCCAAGAAAAAAATTTAATAAAAAAATTACCTTTTTTTACTGCTTTTTAAGATTTTTTTTTTGTTTTTTTAGTTTTTGAATTTTTCATTCAAAAGACTTCTAAATGTATATTTATGCGAAAAACATTTTAAAAAAATTGATTTTAAACATGTTAAATGCATGTTTCCTCGGTTCCCCACTTTTTAGGTGTTCTCCAATGAACCCTCCGCTGTACACACACATATAACTTTCGTTTTAACTGTTATTTTTATATGTTTGTAAGGGTTGAGTTAGTAAAAAACGTAAGAACCAAAACCCAGTTGAAAGACACACTGACCACAACCTTTAACACAATGCAAAGAAAACCTAGTAAAAATGATTTTTTTTTTTTTTATATAGTAATATCATACTGATATTAAAGATAAAAACGCTCGTTATTATTACGGTGATTTTTTTAAAACAAATTTCCTATGAAAAAGTCATGAACATTTTAAATTAATGTGAGAATTGGCATGTGTCTTGCATTTGGAGAGAGAAGGATTCCATTTATGCTTTTCTATTATTTTTTTCCCTTAAAACTAATCTAATCTTAACCCTCCAAATCTAAGATGTGTAAATTACAAAAATCGTCCTTTATGTTGACACTAGATTGCAAAGTGTCTCCTTTATCTTCAATCTTCACGACCTCCACCTTTCACCACCACCCACCCCACCCCACCCCACCCTCTTCATCTTCCTCAATCTTCACGACCTCCACCTTTCACCACCACCACAACCTCACCCCACCTGGCCGGAAAAACGCCACCACCTCACCGTCTTAAAACAAATCTTTTGCCTTTTAAAACAGTAGTTGTGGGAGTTAGATTACATATTAGCCATGAACCACCAGTTTTGTTTCGATTTGATTCACGAGTGGCTCATGAACCACCCTGAGGCCTCCACATGCACACCACAAGGAGGTTTTGATTTCAAGGAAATTGCTCTAGAGGGAATTACTTTTCCGGTGAGATTCCGGAATGGTTTCGGAGTTTAAAAAGTCTGGAAATGTTGAATCTTTCGGTTAATAATTTCACGTGTTTGGTTCCAAACGCGTGGGTGATCTTGAATCGTTGAAAAGTTTGAATCTTTCGTTGAATCAGTTCACCGGGGAGTTATCCGATTCGTTGGGGAAGTGTGTTAACCTGTCGGTTGTCGATTTTAGCTGGAAATATGCTTACTAGAGACGTTCCGGGTTGGGTGTTTGGGTTACGGTTAAAGGGTATTTCTCTTTCGGGTAATCGGTTTACTGTGAATGTTGAGTTTGGTGAGACTGCTGCGGGTTTTGAGAGTCTTGAAATGTTGGATTTGTCTTCGACTTCGTTTTCGGGTGTGATCCCGTCGTCGATTGGTAATTTTCGTAGGTTGGTCGTTTTGAACAAGTCGAGAAACAGTATGGTTTGCTAATTTTAGAGGAGAGGTCGTGTTAAATTCGATCTTGATGTTTGACCAAAAGATTTGTTTTACATACTCTGTGGTGTATGTATGTCAAAATGGGTAGAAACATTATTTAGATGCAGAACCAAACATCAAGATATTGTACAGAAATTGCCATTTTCCGGCCCCGCGGGGTGAGGTGGTGGTGAAAGGTGGAAGTGGTGAAGATTGGGGAAGATTAAGAGGGTGGGTGTGGTGGGTCCCACAACCAAAAATAGCTAAAAAAACCTTAAAAAACCTAACCCCCTCCAAGCTAAAATGCTAAAAACTAAGCCAAAAAAAAAAAACACAAAAAATTTTCTTTTTAATATTTTTTACATTAAAATCGCTACTTTTAGTAGCCAAAATTTTTTTTAAAAATTTTGTTTTTGGCTACTAAAAGTAGCAATTTTTTGATAAAAAATATTAAAAAAGAAAATTGTATGTTTTTTAGCTATTTTTAGGTATTTTTTGTTGTGTTCACATTGGTTCTCGCGGTTCTCGCAATAAAGGGTTGTTCCTAACGGATCCTTCCCCATTATTATTATATAAATATATGTTTAATATATTAACAAAAAATATATGAACAGAAAGCTCGTTTAGGCTCGCGAGCCGGCTCGAGCTCGAGCTCGTTTAAGCTCGGCTCGTTCGAGTCTTTTTTTGAGCCTAGCTCGAGTAGCTCGGCTCGTTTGCACCCATGCTCTCCACCAACAACTACCACCATCAACCACCACCGCCCCACCATCACCATTTACAGCAGCCGCCATTTACCATCACCATTACCCCATTTTCGATTTCGACAATCCCCAACCTTCAACTAGATCTGCAACAACCCACCATCTACCACCTCCGCCCACCACCCTCCAACCAAGAACCACAACCACCCTCGAATAACCCACCAACAACCACCTCTGGCCACTTGGTTTGTAGAAAAGAGTCAAAGGACCTGAGTGAACATATTCCATGCTTAAATCTTCCTTGGAAAGTGAAGTAGTTGGTTAGGTAATAGATCTAATCTCCCTGCTGCTGCTTTTACAATCGGAACAATTTCAATAGATCTTCTTTCAGGTAATTTTAATCGAGCTCCAGTTACTCTGTTCTATCTTCTATAACTTGATTTCAAGTTTAAAGAAGAAAATCGAAACGACACCAACACGGAATTTAACAGCAAGAAACAAGCGTATTTGGTACCTGAATCGTGAGTGAGTCAAAGGCCTGATTTCAGCGGTATGCGGTGGTTCACGGTGATCGAAAGCTGCTGTAGAACGGTGGTTTCGTAACGCGCTATCGTGTTGATGTATTGAAGTGGTGGGTACGGCTGTGTAAGGAGTAGCACAGCAACGACGAACACACATAGGTGTCACGACTGCCGGTGAGTGGCGGTGTGGCACAACGGAGCAGCCCAATTGACCAATAGAGGGATAAAACTCAGAAAGCAATTTAGGGCCCCTTCGATTGGAAGGTAAGGTTTTAAAAATGATTATATCATATTTATTGCCACTTCAGACAAATATGGGAAGTCAGCTAAAAAAAACTAACTTAGTTAGAGTCTATTTAACTGAGGAGTGATATTGCAACCCAAATGTTAAAGTTAGGGGTGGTGGGCGTCAAAGTGATAGTTGTGGGTGGCAACGATCAAACGCCAATAGTTGAGGGTGATAAAATCCAATAACCTAAGATAATATGCACCCTATGATTATGCAAATTAGTCTTTGTACTAGTCAAACTAACGATCAATGGGACGGAGGGTTGTAAACTGATGAGAAGGGCAAATGTGAATGGTGTAAGTGTCTAATGTTTTCTTAGGAGCGTGTAAATTGATTTCAGTGGTTGTATACTGACGTTTACTTTATTAGAGGAGTTTTAACTTGATGGAGGGAGTAAATCATCATCATCATCATACTCAGTAAATCCCACCAATAGCAAAGCAAAGGTAGGGTCTGAGGAGGGTAAGATGTAGACAGCCTTACCTCTACCCCCGATGGAGGGAGTAAATGGGAAGGTAAATTAACTTGCTACCCTCATGTGTCATGCAACGCCTTGAACTAATTGAGTATTTGGTTGGAATGAAGCGTAAAGGACAAGAAGCGTGACCAAATTTCACATAAATGATAGTGAGTGAAGGTACAGTTTAAAATTACACATTATCGTTGTTGCTTTATATATAGTAAAAAATAAAAGTAACTGTTTATAGATTTATCATGTTACTTTATCAAATTCTAATTTAATAAGAGATTTCATTTCACTAACGAATAAGGAAATAAAAAAAGGAAGGTCTTACAAGATTTTCATGTGTTGTTTCCTCTATTTCTTCGATTACTTGGTCCTTGCCTTCCTGTTGTATGCGCTCCTCCTTTTTAAGTTATAATATCAGAGAAAAAAAGGTTACTCCTCAAAACTATGTATTTGGGATAAAATCTACAACTTGGTGGTGGAAAACCATTTACTAAGAAGTAACTCTAACAGGGAGAAATTGATAATATAATAGACGACAAGATGATGCAGAAATTAGAGTTCAAGATATACCTTAAAAACCATCAAATATATTTAACAATTATTTACAGGTTGATTTGATACTAAAGTATTGACTAAGAAAAAGAAAATCAACATACTATAGAAACATCATATGCCTTGTCCGATTAAAAACAAAATCATATGCCTTGTCCCATATATGCATTCTATCAAAGAAATTGGATGTTCCATTGTAATAGGGGTGGAAAGTGAAGATTAGTTTTTTGTACTGAAAATATGCATATAATGTTATGGAATATGCAATTTGAATTGAAATGAAAAAAAAGGCAAGGTCAGGGGCGGTCCCACTATTAGTTTAGGGTTATAAAGGTATTGTTGATCTGGGTAAGGATACTTTAAAAATGGCCTAAAGTGTGAGAAGTGTATTATAACATTATATATAATACTATATAACACCATATAAACACCGTATAACAATATGTAACACCATATAATACCATATAACACTATGTAACAACTATATAACGTTATATAACAAATATAACACTATACATCTATCATAGACATGCTATCAGACAACCTATAGTGTTATAGTTTGTTATATAATGATATATAGTGTTACATAGTGTTATATGGTGTTACATATTGTTATACGGTGTTTATATGATGTTATATAGCGTTATAATACACTTCTCACACTTTGAGCACTTTTACAGGATATTCTACCTTGTTGATCTAAACACAAATATAATTATAAGCTCTATATATATATATATATAGAGAGAGAGAGAGATAGAGAGAAGGGGTGTGAAAATATTAGCACCCTTAATTATATAAGCAAGCTTTAACGCTAAATAAACAAACTTTAGCGTTTTAGGTTTACCCTTGTTAGAATGTAAATTAGCCCATAGCCCAATGGAGTCCATAGGGAGAGTGCTTAGCCCAACCTAAATTTTAGCCCAAATGGCCTATAAGCTTTAAATTTTAAAAACTCATTTTTAAATTAAACAACAGCAGCGGCAAATTCTAAAAATCTAGCCCAATAAGATTTGTTCTTTCACCCTTCGGCCTTCTCGTACAATAAAGTAGAATTTAACTCTTTATTTGGTAAAAAATATATACACACACAGTTTGTAGATCAACATAGAGGTGCACAAACCGGTTAATTTAATAACCGGATCGGTTAACCGGTTATTCCGGTTAATTTGACTTTTTGACTTTAACCGGTTAATGCTTTAACCGGTTATTACTTTAACCGGTTATTTTTTTAACTGGTCCGGTTAATTACTTTAACCGGTTCGGTTATTTACCGGTTATTTTCGGTTAAAAACCGGTTTTTTTGCCTTTTTTTTGAATTTTTCGGTTATTTTTCGGTTAACCAGTCTATCGGTTAAAAAACCGTTTAAAAAAACCGGTTAATAACCGGTTATTATACTAAAAACTTGTAACCGGTTACTAACCTACGGTTAAATAACCGGCTGGACCGGTTATTCCTAAATCGGTTATAACCGGTTACGGTTTCGGTTTAATAACCGGTTACGGTTAATTAACCGGTTATTTTGTGCACCTCTAGATCAACATGTATATCTTTGTTTCAATTCTAAACTTAACTTTCAATAGCAATATCATACGTTATGGCTTTTCATCTTTGATCAGTTTTGTCTTTTAATAGAAGGGTTCTTCTATTCAACTAACTCTTCATTTGCATATTTTCAAAATCCCCTATACATAATAATTTGGCCAATTAACATTGTTGCATTTTATATACGTAACATCATAGCCGGCCCTAAGGTGGTGGGGAGGACCTTCAGCTAGGGCACATTTTATCGAGGCACATTTAAAAAAAATCCTATATATAATAAAATTAGAAAACCCATATAAACATAAAATTTTATCCTAATTTAAAACTATCACTCTCAAAATATATGACTTAAGCCCATTAGGTATTAGCCCAATACCCATTTTAGTTTAAAAATAAAAATAAAAATAATAAACAACAACAACAATGAGCGCCAAAACGCCCCACACATTCAATAACACAACGCCATAAGGTCTTAGGCATCAACGAATGCGATTAGCAATGATCAAAAGACACAAGCCTATGATCAACAGTAACCACCATCGTTCGCTAGGGGCACGTTTTTCGGGCTCAAACTGAACCTAAATTCTCAGCACTGGTCCTATAATACATGTATTCCTTATGCATTAAGATAATATGCACGTTTTTCAGGCTCAAACTGACTTACTTGTAAGAACAATGCTTTCTGAAGTTCCTTGAGGACAACTTTCATTGTTGGACGTTGGTCTTGAGTCTCTGCCACACATTGGTGTGCAACTTCTAAAAATGTGTGCAAAGAATCTTTGGTGGCTCCTCTATTTTGGAATATAACTCTTTTTTCCAGTTTCTTCCTCCAGTGTAGGATCTATCATGTCCTCTATTTTTTTCCTTGTGAAACTTTCGTCTTGCCACATGAATGAGCCCTTTCTCACTCCCCTTAAGGTAAATTTGATCATCAGCATGCCTTCCACAAAAAAATTCAAATAAAAGTACTCCAAAGCTATACACATCTGACTCTCTTTTTGGCATACCAGTCTTTGCATATTCTGGATCCCTGTAGTAATATGATTCAGGATATTTTAATTTACTCGTAGCTCCGTCGTTTTTAATTGGAGGGAGGAATACAGCCCACTGGAAGTCTTCAATCTTTGCCCCCCAATTCTCGTCCAACCCTACACTACTGTTATCTAAAGCAGCGTGGATTATATTTTTTTTTGTCTTCCATCTCAGAGTGAAGGTAATTCAATGCATGTGCAACCATCAATGCAGATTTTCAAACGTTTTTCCCAAGTCAAAGTACGTATGTTTTAACGTTCCCAATAATCCCTAAGGAATCCATTAGAAAATTTCTCGATGATAAGCATCATATCAAAACCTTCAACACAGAATCCTATTAGAGTGACTATGTTGTGATGCTTAACGCTAGTAAGCGTTTCAAGCTCTGTAAGAAATAATTCTTCTTCATCGTAGTTTTTTATAGGAAGGGAAACGTTTTATAACTACAAGAGAAGGTTTTTCTTTATTAAAATGGCTCAGTTCTGTTGTATACCAAGTAATGTTATCAGCAGATGCAGTTTTGTATATGTCTGAAAAATTACGGGTGGCCAACTTTATATCATGGAGCCGAATCTTCAAGTGTCCAAGTTCTTTCCCTGGAAACATGTGACAATGGAAGAAGAGAAGTACAAATGATGAAATTATATACTTGTTAGAAATATGAGAACGAACTTTTGCAGCTAATAAATTTTGGTTCTCTAGAAAATAAACGGGTCCTATTCGCGGGTTAGCGGTTCAACCTAACCCGAACCTGAAAATGCTAGATGAACCCGAACGAGCACGACCCGAACCCGAAAATCGTGTCATATATATGAACCCGAATACGACCCGAATATTCGCGTATTGACTCGTGTTCAACCAAAATTTTTTTATTTTTATATATTTGTCGGCAAATTAATACATTAAAATTTACCAAAAAACAAGAGTAAATTGTCATTTTAGTCCCTGAGGTTTTTGTCTCAAATTGCCACTTTAGTACCAAATAGTTTTTTTTCTTCTCTGCGTCCCTGACTTTTCACATTTTTTGCCATTTTTATCATATTGTCTAACTCGTCTAAAACCCCAGTTATAATAGGGGTATTTTTGGTATTTTCATTAAAAACTTTTTAACTTGCAATTTTAGTCTAAAACCTTATAACTAAGTATATATATAATAATAATAAAATATATAAATCAGTATATATACATACACAAACTTATACACACTTTCTATCTTTCAACTCCTATCTTCTCTCCATCTGTATCTAGAAAACCGCCACCACTCCTTCATAACTTCTACCTCCACCGCCGCACATGTGATATCAGATCACTTTTGATTAATAGAACATCAGAAAGACCTATTTGAAACCTATAACTTTTGTTTGCTAGGGTTTTACGTACATTCTCCTTCTCAAAAATAATGGCTGACGACTCCCACTACCCATCGGCGGCAACTCCACCTCCGCCAAACGCAAGTACGAACACGCCGGACCTTCGCCCTCCTCCGCCCGTCGCCCACCGGATTCTCCGCCCCTGACTCTGCTCCGTCCTACAAACAACGTACCTCCACCTATGGAGGAGATCGTCACGCGTCTCTTTAACAACATCGAAGCTAAGAGATCCACTTTTGATAACGACAGCGTCGCTGATGGCGGTGGGTGGTGGTTGGGATGCCAGTGATGCTAGTGACTTCACTTCTGGTCCTACTGGTTCAAATCTCATATTTATACTTTAATTTAGGTTTTTATATTGTTTATGATTGTGTTTGTTGTTGTTTGATGGTTTCTAGATCTTAATTTAGGGTTGAATCTCTCATATCTGTTGGTTTTGAGCTTTTAATATAGGTTTTTTTTTAGAGATTTATGGTTTATGATTGTGTTTGTTGTTGTTTGTGGATCTTAATTTAGGTTAAAGACTGGTTAGCAGATATGTAATCAGCTCCAGATGAGAAAGAAAAATATGAGAGAGAAACAATAGGCTGATGAGGGCAGTGGCGGATCCAGCCGTGAGAAATCACTTGGTTCCTTTTTCCAAATCATACAAGGTTTACACTACAAAAAACGTTTTTTCCAAATCATACAAGATTTACACTACAAAAAAAACGTTTTTTTCCGAAAACACTGGGTTCCTGGGAACCCGGTGTTTGTATACTGGATCCGCCCCTGGATGAGGGTATCAGGTGGTGGGTGGTGATGATCGTGGCGGTTGTGAGAGGCTGACGAGGGTAGTGATGGTGGTGGGTGGTGAAGGTTGTGGCAGTGGTGAGAGGCTGACAAGGGTAGTGACAGTGGTGGCAGTGGTGGCTGGTGTTGATGGCGGTGGTGGCTGGTGTTGATGGTGGTGTTGGGTGGGAGATGTAAAGTGAGGTGAAGGTAAAGAGAGAGAGAAACCGGGTTTGATGAAGAAGGGGAGGGGTTTGATGAAGAAGGGGAGGGTAGGGGTGGTCCCACTAATTAGATATTTTTTCTTTTATTTTTTCAATATAAAAAAGAATAGATCAAAATGGCAATTTGAAATATTTAATTGAAAATCCCCAAAATACCCCCCCCCCCCCCCCCGATTAAAAATGGGGTTTTTAGATAGAGTTGGGCTATGTGATCAAAAGGGAAAAGTCAGGGACCTGGAGGAGAAAAAAACTATTTGGACTAAAATGATAAATTTAGACAAACCCCAGGGACTAAATGGTAATTTACTCAAAAAACAAAAATGGATATAATACAATTACATTTAAATCATAAAATCTTATATCAATTTCTATCTTTAAAGTTATAATTATGACATAAGATACATACCTATAATATAATTTATGACATAAAACATAATATAAAAAAATAGTATAATATAAATGGGTTACACGGGTTACCTGCCAACCATATCGGGTTGACCCGAACCCGACTCGTTTAGCTAAACGGGATCACAGGTTCACCCGAACCGTTTAACTAAACTCAAACCCGTGAATTTCATGTTAGGTTTGTGTCGTGTTTTAAGGTCGTGTCAGATATTCACACCCCTATTATAAATCACTCCAATTTTTCACCATTTGGCCAATAGCACTCACAACTTACGAATTGTACTCCACCATTGCTAACTTTCAACTTATTTTCCTTAAGACTTTCAAACTAAATGAAACCCTAACCAGTTAGTTGACTGACGGCGGATGTCACATCACCAAGCAAGTGGCACATCAGATGTTATGTGATAAAAAACCATGCCAGGTGCCATGTCATATGCCACATCAGACGGCACATCAAATGCCACGTTCCCTAAGTAAGTGCCACATCAGATGTCAGTCACGTCACTACACAAGTGTCACATCAGCAAAAAACTAACTGAGTTAAGGTTTAATTAGTTTGTTGTGCCAAAGGAAAATAAATTGAAAGTTGAGAGTGGGTGATACAATTAATAAGTTGGACTGCTATCGGCTAAACAATGAAAACAAGGTTTATCTAAATCCAATATCTTTTAAATAAAATAGAAATATATCAAATAAAAGTAAAATACGTTGTTACAAAAACTTTCCGAAGTTCAGTTCTATTAGTGATATCTTTGGAGTAAACCAAAGTAAAGTAAAGTTAAAGGCGAAAAAAATAACCAAGAAAAGTCTTACAAAGTTTTCAGGTCGTGGTTGAAAGTTCAATGCTTTCTCCGTTACTTTCTCAAGTTCATTAACAATATCGAGCATGTGTGGGCGGTCTGCTCGTTTTTCATTTAGACAAGAATATGCGGTTTCTGAGTATTTTCTAAGTGATCCAGGGATATTTTGATATCCGGACATTTGACTCTTTAAATCGGGCTGGATTATATCCGACAACGTTTTGTTTTCAAATGATATTTGGCCAGTACGGCTAGAAATCTATTAGCCTCGTATGCTCTCCTCCCGCACAATATTTCGAATAAAACAACACCGAATGCGTAGATATCC